>JFZS01000409.1:0-19554 GCA_000709145.1 Balansia obtecta B249 | reverse complement strand
GGCTATCTGAGAGTACAACACAGGAAGGTGGATCGGAGACTGATGAATCAATACAAAGCTGGTTTCCATTCCATTGAAGTCGAATGTGTGTGCCTTGCCGCATGTGACTTTACTTGAGCAGACACGGGCGAACAATGGTCAATGGTGTAACCAGATGCATGTACTGTTTGATGTTGCTGACGGCCATTCCCAAGTCATGAATCAGGCACACATCCAGGCCGTCCCACAGAGGCAGGCCATAGTTTTGAAGGAAAGAACACGTTGGGTCCTTTGTGAAGCCGTAGCATTTTCAATTGTGAATCGAGACAAGCCACGCAGCCTTTCAGCGTCCAAGTCCAGGAAGCATTGCCCATCACTGGAATGCAGCAAACAAACGATGAAAGCTAAAAAAAAAAAAAAAAAAAGAAAAAGAAAAAAACCCCCATCATGCCATGCATTCTTATTCGGACAAGGCTTGCTCTTACGCGCCTGCCCCGCCTACAAAGCAGAGAAGTCGTCGTCCCGTTTGAGTCATCAGAGGCGTCAAGGCGTGCATTCCTTGTGCGACCGAGGTAGCGGGATCTGTCTCTACGGAGTACAGTACATGAGAGATGAACAGAAATAGCGACGCTGCCTGGACGTTGATTACGACGGGCTGCCTAGACGGCCCCGCAAGAGATGGCTTGGATTTTTCATCACGACGACGCACACACCAATTCGGTGTGTCGATTTGTATGTGTTACTCCAAGACCAAGTCGCCTTCACCGCTCGAGATGCAACGCGGGAAGGGGGCCCGGCTGCACAGCTGACTGGTGGACAGGGTCCGCGTTTCTGCAGATGCAGTCATGCACATGTTTATTACAGCAGGAAAAAAAAAACAAACAAACAAACAAACAAACAGTCGATACGCCAGCAAAGCGAGCCAATCCTGGCGGAAAAGCACAGGAAAGAAACAATGTGCTCATTTCACCCTTGGACGACCAGGGCATCGCATCGAATCACGGCTCTGAACCGATCCAACGCACGGAAAATAGAAAAAAAAAAATAATAAAAAATAAAAAATAAAAAATAAAAAAAAGACTTTAAACATTACCCGTTTCGTATGTGGGGGATATGGCTGGCGGTGGAAGGTGGGGCGGCTTGATTGATGGGTTACATGGAGGGGGTTATAGAGAGAGGTTGATACAGAGATCGGCTGCATCAAGCTGTTGGCGTCAGATCTGGCCATACTCGTCAAGGCTGCTGACTCCAAGGAAGAAGAGCACAAGGAGACCAGGACGGGCCAGAAGAAATTTTTTTTTTTTGCTTCACTCGTAAGT
Organism: Balansia obtecta B249; assembly: GCA_000709145.1. Lineage (NCBI taxonomy): Eukaryota > Fungi > Ascomycota > Sordariomycetes > Hypocreales > Clavicipitaceae > Balansia > Balansia obtecta. Next base: position 18,256 of record JFZS01000409.1, on the reverse strand, counting down.
TCCGCCGCTGTTCTCTGTTCAGCTGCCCACCCCCGCGCACCACCCGCACAGCCAAACGGCATCGGGTTGAGGTGACGAGACAATTGCGGAGAAAGCGAGTTATCGGCCCTTTGATGTGGAATTGATTCGCGTCCCCAGCACAGGCCAGGAGTACAAGGGTAAAAAAAAGCTACTTTATTTTGGTATGAAATTGGGTACCGCTTAGGGGGGAGGTGATGGGCTGCGCTGCAGAATTATTTTTTCTTGTTTCGTTGTTTGCGAGGTACACAGCGCACAATTTTTATTATTTTTTTTCCCTTCCTTTGTGGTATGCTCTGGAGGCTTGTCACACATCTCAAGATAAGGCACATCGATTGGCGTTCAACTGGTAGGCTAGTTGGGCTTGCCGTTGCGCGGCAGAGGCGAAATGGAGGTAATTGTACGCTTCGTTTTATCTGCGGCATCTGGCTAGCAAAGGTTGACGTCGACAGTGGATACAACAACGTCGGTGTTGTAGTTGTCGTATCTGTGTGTATGTTTTTCTTTTTCTTGGGACCTTTCTTTTGCTTATCCTTTATTTATTAATGTTTTTTTTCTAGGACAGCAGTAGACTTGAATTTTTTTTTTTTTTTGCTTGTTCGCTTCATAGGACCTGGGGTGCGGCAGCTGGCAGGCGGAACGGCAGCTGGCAATAGCACATCATTTGCCTGTTTGGTTAAGCCGACTTTGTGGGGGTGGGGTTAACGATGACGGACGGGAGTGCGAGTACGACCGACCGCATGCGCTTGCGCTTGCACTTGCACTTGCACTTGCACTTGCACTTGCAACTCGCACTTGGGTTCGAAACTTGTTATCTGATCAGTGGGCGAGGCCGGAACGAAGCGAGCTCGCAAATGCTAACCGCCTGCCTTGCCTGTCCGAAGACTACGCTGGCTACCCTTGGTTGGGCAGGCACGCGTGTTCCATCCAGTCTGCCTTGCCTTGCACTTGGGCCCTCTTGGCCACGATGCCACGATACCACGATGCCACGAGGCCACGATGCCGATTGCACCGCTCCGATGTCATCCTTGGTGCAGCAAAAGACCGGGCAAGACGAGACCCTTCACAACAGGCCACGAACAGGCCACAAACAGGCCACAAACAGGCCACGACAGCCCACGGCGGCTTCGGATCTGGATCGTCTTGAGGGTGTGATGGGGTAACGGGGTAATGGGGCGGAAGACTAGGTGCAACCCTGGCTTATCTTACCGTTTGGGGTAGACAGAGGGCCACTCCAATGCAGGTCGGCCACCAGGGTTGCCGTCCTGACACCCTCATCAACCACCGTCACCGGATGACTCCATCGCCCGTCGCGTCCTGAAGCCGCTGGAAGCCGACTCGCGGAATTTTAAATTGGATGAGTGCACGGAATAGGGCAGCAACCTCATGCAACCTCCCATTCGTGACGGAGAGCGCTGAACAGGGACGGATGAACCAATCATACGACGGACGAGCCTCACATACCGACAGAGATTCGTACCCTCTTGCTTTGCGGGAAGACGAGGACATTGGTCCTTTGCAAACCTGCTCTCTCTTTGACAGTAATAGAGTCGAGCTGGTACCCCTGAGAGGACATGCTGCTTGCCGTCAGCTTCAGCGTCGACGAATGCTACCTGTGCCCTCAACACGAGTCTTGTTGAGGTACTCTACCTGCTGTAACCGATAAACGCCGGTAGCTCGAATAGTAACTTGCGGGAATTTTGGCAGTCAAACACTCCCGCTATCTTCTCTCACCGTACCCAATTTGCGCTTGCAAAGTGGTAGTGACAGCTATCCGTCTGTCGGCATATAATGATCGGGTTTCCACGTCACGCTCTCACCGTTACCCTTGGTGCTCTTGTCCCGTAGCCTCCAAGAAACGCTCCGCAACGCTTCCGAGTTGAACACATGATACCTGCGTTCTAGGCGGGATTTCCCCTCATACTTTTTGAGTTCGGCCCGTGCTCTCACCTTGAACGATGGGAACCAGTCTCTTTCAACGGCCACAAGGGTTTGGACACCCTGCCTCGCAACTTTCCCGCAATAATAAATCGTCGGCCGTTTGTAGCGGAGCGCTCCTTGTACCCCCGTACTCTAAAGCAGCGTTTCCGGTAGCACAATTCATTGCAGATTCGCGTAATTCCTGTCAGCGAATGAACCATTGGTCCTGCTGCGTTGCACTCGCCAAGGGGCAAATAGCCACCGCTCGTTCATGGACGCCTCCAAGCACCATCACCGCCCTGTGAGGTTTGTCCGATAAACGACGACTGCAGAGGCTTTCTCTACCACTTTAATCCGGACTCAGAACTTGGTGGTGATGAGGTGTTTACACAGTTGCAGCAAGAGGCGGGTAATACACATCTACACGTTTCGGTAGTCGATGGCGTGTACGTCCGTCCACCAGCACAAACACCGCTGTCTCAGATCACTGACCCAAAAGGAAAACCGAGGGTGCAGGTGCAGATGCTGCTTGGCCTTATAATTGATTCCTTCAGCACCCGTTATCCCGCGGGCTTGGCCCCTGAAAAATGAAACAACACTCACTTCATTGACTCGAATCTACCAGAAGAAGGTAACGGTTCAGGTGCCGCAACCATCAATTGTGCTACAGGGTTGGACAGAAGTGCAGGGACTTTTGACGCATGTCAGACACGTTTCCCATGGACCATGCATATGGCCGGAATCGGCTCCAACCTCGCCTACTCTTGCCAGCTTTCCATTCTTGACGTCTCGCCTCGGCATGGACAATGCGCCTCGCTTGATTCAAACAGCGGCTCAGGAAAGGCTAAGAACACCCCTCTGAGGTCCGGTCAAATAAGATAGAGCACGAACAGACCAGAGGCGCGGCTATTCGGTTCGACGCGGAGGACAGAGCCTACTGTTTCCGCTCTCCATGTCAGTTGGTTTCACTAGTATTGCCTAGTGAAGAAAAAAAAAAAAAAAAAGTCCACCGGCACGGCACGGTGAAAGCGGACACTCGGTTAGTCGAAATGGGGATGCCAAATTGGAAGGTCATGAAGACGCTGCCGAAGTATCAAGGGCCATCGATTACGAATCATCGATGAAGCCGGCTGTAACAGACCGGCCGGATACCACCTGCTCGAGTTAAGGCATGCCATTATCCTGGGAATATGGACAAACGCACTATTCTCATGTAGTGACGGCTCGCTGTTGAAACATCGGTCTTACTAGCAACAATGCAGGTGGAGGCGACCTTCCTTTAGAGGTGATGGTGATTTGGGTCCGGTTCGGATTCATAGTAAAGCGAAAAAAAAAGCATCCAGCTGTGACGATTCATCACCTCGGCATCATGGTGAACATTACTTGGAGGCTTTACTGATACCCTCTCGGCCCTTCCGTTGCGAGAAATGCAGTTGCATGTGGCAAGCAAGCCGCTTTCTACTTTCATGCTGGCCCAGTGTGCTGAAGACTTGGCTAAACTAGGCGATTTTGGCAGTGTAAGACGCTTCCCTTCTTTCTTTCCTCTGCCATCTCAATCCTAGTATAGCTCCGGGCTGCGTTTGCCTGGGGTGAGATTTCGGAATGGTTACTTGGAGACGTATTGGACCTCGGCAATCCTGTGTCCCCTTGAAACACGCTCACATCATACGTTTTAGGTCTTAGCACACGAGTCACGTCTTCGAGTACATTGAGAAAAAGAAGCAAGTACGTGCACGCCATGCCGACCAAGCTTTTGGAGAGGGGTCGCATTGCAGGTTCGGCTTACTGACAAATATGCCGCTGCCCTCTATTCAGCCAGCCATGTGTTATCTGCTCCACCAATCGGTGCGGCATGGAGCAGCAGATACCAGTGAGACCATGGAACTTTCGTATCTTCCCCAGTTGTGCTGTTATATGATGGAGTCTCAAGTGTCTGCGTTGACACCGCCTGGGTGTGACTGCAGGTCAGGTCCTAGATCGCAAGAGGAGGGATACGATGACCACCACATTTCCAGGGCATGCAGCTGCCGGCGAGGACATGCACCCGGCCGTCCCTCCATAGTTTCAAGTTGACATGCGCGGTGCCTCTGTAAATAGCATTGCAGCGTGCTCTTCCGGATGTCTCTGCGGGACGACAACCTTTGGCCGGTCATGGCCCTGTGGGAAGCCTGCGAGGTGGGCTACATCTACGGGACCAAGATGCAAGTACTGAACCGTTCTGGTCTTGATGTTGTTGTGACAACTGGATCGAGGCTGAACATGACTCCAGGAGCAGTTGAGCATCATGGCTCATTCACGAGGAGACATGACCCTTCCCCTGCCTATCTATGGTACATACCTGCCATCTACGAGCACATATCAAAGGCCTCTAGAGAGGCCCGGTCATATAACGAAGCTAGCAAGTCGACCTTCCTCCTATGTCAGCCCCAGGATCTTTTGTTTTCCCACCGAGGCCCATTCGCCCCGGACGCCAGGTGGCCAATGGCTCCGCTCAACAAGGCCTCGTTAGACTTGCCCAGCAGTTATCATCGGATTCCCGGACATCTTGGCAGCGCCTCTAGCTTCTTCTCTTGGCAGCTACGCCGTGCCGTGCCGTCGAGCCCACACTCGTGGCCCCCGCGCCCCGCGCCCCATTTCAACGTACAGTAACGTCGTGTGTCGGTGAGCGGAAAGTGTAGCGTGTTAGGCAAGAGGTAAACAGGTTGCGTTTTCGTGTTGGACTAGGGGAAGGAGCTTGATAGATACTGAGTGGTTTGGACGGAGCGCTTGAGGATCTATTCATGATGTCGTGACGATATCCTGGCCTGGGCTTGGGTCTGGCTTTTATCTGAGTGTCCGGATGGCACGGGTTGAGCTATCAATGGTAATTGTTGTAGGAGACTTGTCTATGTGACGCCTGAGAGCACTTAGTTCCCTCTTTTTCCAGTAGCATTTGACAGGTTGAATCTACGCTCCCACGCACTCGCACTCCAATCGACCTCCGACAGCCAGCTTCGCAACGCGATGACTCTATCTTACAAATCATCACTTGCGCTCGCTGGGTATGAATTTACTTCCTGCTCATGACATAACCGTGGTGTTGTGTAGTTGATAATACTTGCATCGGGCGGGCTTGGATGGTCTTGGATGGCTTGGACACTGGTATGATGGCTAGAGCGCAGTCGTTTCACGACTCGTACTGGGATGTCGTTCGTGCTGGATTCGCGTTGAGATGTCATGCGGCATGATGAAGCCCAGACAAGCAAGCAACAAGTATACCGTCATAAACCCGATGATGGATTCCTCTTTCAAACGCTTGCAATATGCAGGTCCATTTGAGCACTCCCATCACCAAACTGCCCAGAGTCATCTGTCAAAGCGCTACAAGCAGATGTGCTGCAGCCTAGCTCATCATCAATCAATCATCGATTGTTCGAGAGTAATGTACAAGTACACAGTATCCTATGCCGTCCATTCTCGTATAATACAAGATATGCTTCACCGTCTCCGGCAGTCTCAGTCAACCCCGCGTATCCACTATGCAGTCAGCACATATGGTACTCACCGAACGAGCGCACAATGCAGAGTGTCGAAGCTGGTTGTCCGTGTCTGGGGAACCCGCCTTCACCACTTGACGCCAAAGAGGCTGAGCTGCCGCTTGACCGGGTTTGCTGAAGCCTCCGCATTCTCGAGATAGATCCGATCGTGGCCTTGTACGTCAAGGTAAAGGTATCGATACTGATAGTCTGGCTGGCCGGGCTTCTTGACCATGTGTAACTGTGCAGTGCCGCTTCGCAAAGGCCCGTCGACCTGATGGGACATGTCAATCTTCTTAATGATAAGTTTTCTCTTCTTTTCTTTTCAAGGGCAGCTAACATGGAAATGCATGATCAAATGTTCATTGCCCTGCTCGTCGGTTCTTTCCGTCGACCTGCGCGAGGAGAGTTAGAAAAGCACAGGAGATGCCCCATGATCCATGCTGGAATGTCTCACGCGACAGGCCTTGCTCTCCGCCACTTATTCGCCGTCTCTTCTCCGTGCGCGATGATCCCTTTCGGCTCGCCCAGGACCTCTATGCACCGGGGGTCCTTCCTGATCCTGTCGACAGCTCGGTTGAAATGGTTGACTTTGCTGTCGGGGGAGAAGACGTCGGTCCACAAGAAGTATCCCACGGCACCCTGGTTTGCACAAGTAAGCACCCTCTTCCAGCACAAACGCTACAGGGAACGTACCGTCAGCGCTAGCCCGGCTATGACGAGGCCAAAGTTGAATGTCTGCTGGGTTGCCCGAGCCGCCTTCTCCCCGACCGACAGCTCGCTCCACGGGACGTAGCCGTCGTCGTTCAGGGGAGTGACGCTCCTTCTCCTCGACCTCACGACCCCGTGCCGGTTGGGCCCGTGCTGTGTTGCGAATGACTGGTTTCGCGCTGCGCATCGTACCGAGCTCGGGGCCACGAGGCCGGCGAAGCTCTGCGTGTGCGTGGAGCGGATGGCGAGCGGTGTGGCGGGCTTCATCATCTTGTGCGGATTGCTGCCATCGTCGGCGGGCGCCCTTTGATACAAGATCACACAGCCAGCATGAGCCGTAGATAAGCTGCAGCTGTGAGGGCTTTACCGAGACCGTTTGGGCTCAATTTCGTCTTCGTCTGGGAGCTTCGAGCGAGGAGTCGGCAAAAAAAGAAGCCGAGATGTGGAGTTTGGAACTGTACGCCGTCTAACCTAATCGGGATTAATGCCCTGATTAATGACAGTTAATCAAATCGCAGGTCAACCCCCCCCCCGCGATCGCCTCTCCTGATCGACATTATCTTCTCGCCGCGACATATCACTTGGGTCCGTTGCCCTCGGCCCAACACCGTGTCAGTTCCTGCATCCTATTGCTTCTGTCGCCTCAATTACCGCTCCTTCCATTACCAAACCTGTACCTGGCGTCCGTCTCGTCCTAGTTCGCCCAAAATGAGCGGCCTTGCCTCGAAGCAGCAGTCGCTCAAGATTTTTGAGAAGCTCAAGTCGAAGCCTGCCAACAAGGTAGATCTCAGTCCCGAGTAGACATTGCTCGGCCGCTTCGCTGACACTGTGCGTATAGGCCTGCTTCGACTGCGGCCAAAAGAACCCGACTTGGACATCGGTGCCGCTCGGGATTTACCTCTGCCTGGACTGCTCTTCCAACCACCGAAACCTCGGTGTTCATATCTCCTTTGTGCGATCGACGAATTTGGACCGTGAGTGTACTCGGGGAGCAGACTCCTTCATCCCCTCTTGAAGCGGTGTATGCTCCATGTTTGACGGATCAATCCGTCATCTGTGGGCTGAGGCGTGATGATTCTTTCCATATCCCAAAAGTCGGCATCTGACTTGCGACTCTAGAATGGCAGTGGGACCAGCTGCGTGTTATGAAAGTTGGTGGCAATGAGTCTGCCACCAAGTTCTTCCAACAAAATGGAGGCACCGCGGCCTTGAACAGCAAAGACCCAAAGACCAAATACCAGTCTAACGCAGCAACCAAATACAAGGATGAGCTGAAGCGTCGTGCGGCTCGTGATGCCAAAGAGTTGGTTACATGGCGATACCTGATGTCAACACTGCTGAAGTGGCTAATTCTGTCTGTTTAGATATCCCAACGAGGTGGTCGTCACCGACGGCGCTGACAATGGATCTGCAACGCCTGCCGGAGAGCCGGAGGACGACTTCTTCTCTTCCTGGGACAAGCCTGCCATCAAGCGACCCACGCCCCCAATCTCAAGGACCGGAACGCCCATCGCTGGCCGCACTCCGTCCCCTTTCTTGAATGCAGGCAATGGCAAGGAAGTTACGCGTTCTGCCTCCCCTCTTGCCAAATCTGACTCTGCCGGAGAGTCAAAGCCAGCCGTCAGCCGAATCACGACTTCTGCTGCCCTCCGTAAGACCACTACGGCTGGCGGACCCAAGAAGGCCAATGTTCTCGGCGCAAAGAAGACTCAGAAGCTCGGTGCAAAGAAGGTCACTAGCGATGTGATTGATTTTGACGAGGCCGAGAAGAAGGCCAGAGAGGAAGCCGAGAGAATCGCGAAGCTCGGTTACGATCCTGATGCCGAGGATGAAGGTGCGAAAGATGGCTCCGGGGCCGCCACTATTTTGTCACCTACACCTGTTAGCCCCCAGCGAGCCGGGTCTAGCTCTCATACGCGACAAAAGTCAAATGCCGAGGTCGAGAGACTGGGTATGGGTGTGGCACGTCTTGGATTTGGCCAGATTGGAGGCGCCAAGCCCGCAACCCAGGCCGCTTCTAAGAAGAATGCAGGCGGATTTGGCTCCGTGGGACCAGTCAAAGCAGCTCAAGGTATGCCCTTTCCTCCCCCCCCCCCCCCAACCATCGACATTGACTTTATGCTCCAATTCAAGTTTCATCATGCCGTTCTGCTCATATTCGCAATAGATGATTCGGACAACTACGCCCGAACCAAGTTTGGTTCCCAGAAAGGCATCTCATCCGACGAATACTTTGGCAAGGGTGCTTTCGACCCCAATGCCCAAGCAGAGGCCAAAACGCGGCTCCAAGGATTCGAGGGTGCCACTTCCATCTCGTCGAACGCCTACTTCGGCCGACCCGAGGAGGATATCGAAGAGGAGTATGGTGACCTCGAATCCGCCGCCAAAGATTTTGTGCGTAAGTTTGGCATCACTGCCAGCGACGACTTGGACAATCTGAGCGCTGCCCTCGGCGAGGGAGCTACTCGGCTACAGGGCGCTATTCGCGCATATCTCGGCAGTTAAGAGAGGACTTGGGAACTTTTAGTCGGCGACCACCACATCAATGGACCCCTCATCGAGAGGCTACTGCGGCGATGGGTTCAAGAAATGGATTGAAACGGGCGACTGTCCTCGGAGCCGCTAGGTCGGGCTGCCCTTGGTTAAGCTCGAGATGAGACGAGTTCATTGCGATAGATAGATTGGTGCAACGACGAGGAATGCGGTAAAATGATGGCGTTTCTGTGAACTCTAGTTTTGGTTGGAAGCCGAATAGCATGGGAAAATAGATGTTTCTTGTGTAACTTGCAACCGCTGTCTTTGAAGTCGACAAATTGGCTCAACAGCCCTTGTCTGTCTGGTGTGGTGCCGGCCCAGGAGCCAGTACCTACCTAGGCCAGATTTGTGCGTTTCATATTGGGGGATTGATTCCCTTCATTTGACGCCTTCACATGCACCATCCGTATCGTCGTGCCAAACACATCGTTTTCTCATTCACCGAGGTCGTCTTCCAGGATGAATCTTGCTATTTTTGCCTAGCACGGGACGAGAAGCAACGAATACTAGTTTTTGAACGTTTTCTTTTATATATATATATATATAAAATTGCCATCTGTCTTTGAATGCTTTATACTCTACATAACTGCATGGTCGTAACAAAAGGGAAACCAAAATCATCTAAAATTAATCCACTGATTGTTGATTTTTTTTTTCTTTTTCTCACGTCCATTATTTCCTTGTTACAATTTGGAAATCATCTGGTTACCCTTCTTGATCCAGGCAACGGCGTCGTTGACAAACTCGTCGATGACAGCCTTGGCGGGCTTTTGCTCGTTGACTACGGCGGCGCACTTGCCCATGAGGTAAGGGCGGAACTGCTCGAGCGGGTCGTCACCCTCGTCGTCGTCGTCGGCGGCGGCGGAGTTGCTGGTGAGGCTGGCGACACCGCTGTACTGACTGGAGGACTCGCCGCTCATGAACTTTTCCAGATCGGCCTCGTAGGGGATGGTACCCTTGGCAGCGAGCTCCTTCATCTCCTGGATACGGTTGGTCTCCCAGTCGTCAATGTAAGGATTGTTGCGGACGCGCATGGGGCGGCCGGTGAAGATGATGGTGCGGATGTTGTCATCGTGTCCGGCAGTGCGGACTGCGTCCTTGTGAGCCTTGGGGGCACCGGCCTCGTCGGTCAGGATGAAGCGGGTGCCGACCCAGACAGCGCTGGCGCCCATCATGAGAGAGGCGGCCAAGAGCTGACCGTTGTGAATGCCTCCGGCAGCGACGACCTGGACGGGGCCGCCGGAGACGGGAGACTTGTGGCCCTTGACAGCGTCGACGACGGCAGGGATCAGGACAGTGGTGGGAATATCACCGGTGTGACCGCCACCCTCGCCGCCCTGGGCGCAGATGATGTCGACGCCCAGGGCGAGGCACTTGTTGACGTGTTTGACATGGCCGACCATGTTCATGTACAGGATGCCGGCCTTCTGGAGCTTGTCGACGACATGCTTGGGGGGGACACCGACGGCCGAGACGAAGAGCTTGGCACCGGACTCGATGACGATGTCGACGAGCTCATTGAGCTTGCCCTTGGTGTAGTCGTAGCTATAGGAAAAAAAAAAAAAAAAAAAAAAAAAGACGGTGGTTAGCAAAAGGAAGGCCCCCCCTTATATGTTTTGACACGAATAATTTTGAGAAAGACTCGGGTAACGAGGGGGAACGGCGGGCTGCGACGAGCGGGACGAGCGGGACGAGCGGGACAAGGAGCGGTGCGCGGCGGAGGTGGAAGCATGTGATTTTTGCCGCAAGCGAGTTGGCAGGCACGCACAGGTTATTGGGGGAACATACTTGGTCTTTCGGGCGCTGCCTCCAACCTGGGGCAGAAGCAAGTCAACGCCGAAGGGAGCGTTCTTGTCCGTCAGGTACTCCTTGAGCTCGGCAATCTGCTCGCGCAGCATGTCGGGTGTGTAACCAACACCGCCGATGACGCCCATGCCTCCGGCGTTGGTGACGGCGGCAGCGAGCTTGGGGCCGGCAGCCACGTTCATGCCAGCCAAGAGGATGGGGTGCTGGATCTTGAACAGATCGGTGATGGGGGTGCGAATCTGCTCTAGAGATAGAAAGAGAGAGAGAGAAGAAAACGTGTCAGCTTGTGGCCCATGGACTGATGCATCTCATCTCCATCTGTATCTGTATCTGTGTGTTGCCATCCATCATGCTGGATAGGTTTCGCACGATTGGCGGGCGGGCAACGGACAGCAGGCAAGAGAGACAGAAGCGAGGGAGGGACGGGAAGGAGCGAGGGAGGGACGGAGGCAGGTGCGCGTCGTCGGGGCAACTTACGAGGAGAGGCCATCTTGTCTCTGTCTGCTTGTGGTGAGAATAGTTGAATATGCTCGGAAGCGAAGGCTGTGGATAGGGGGAATGGCGAAGGAAGGAGAGGGGAGGGGGAAGGGGGGGGGGGGGGGGGGAGGCGAGAATTGAAGAAGGATGGGAGAAGAGGCCAACTTGAAATACCAAAACGGCCGGGAGATGCTAGAACAACGGCCATCCTCACATGAGAAAAAGGCGACAAAGACGCCGACGACGGCCGCAGAGAACGCTGCCGCCGCTTGGCTGCTCTGGCCAATGACTTGCCGGGATCGTCTGGGCTTTGCCGAGGCTCGTGAGGGCAGGAGGGCGCTAGCACCGAGAGCAGGATAGCCGTGGTTCTGTCCAGGCTAGATTCTGGGGAAGTAAGCCGAGGGACAAGTCTCGGTAGCGTGTGGAGGGGGGGAGGGAAGGGGAGAGGGAAGGGGAGAGAGAGAGAGAGAGAGAGAGCGAAGAGGCAATGATCGATTGATTGATCGTTGCGCGTTCAACACCGAGTACCGCGCTGTACAATATATTTTCTGCTTCTGCTTCTGCTTCTGCTTCTGCTTCTGCCTGTGCCTGTGCCTCCCAAACAGTCTTGGCAACTCTGAACATGTTTGGCATGTCCATGAATGCCTGTTGCTCCTCCCCAATGACCTGTTGCCTCATCAACCTCCCCTTGTTTGCATCGGGCATCGTGGCCGTTGTGAGAAATACTTTGTGTGAAATTCTTCTGCCACCTCCGCCCGGAACAGGTAGTGCAGATGGCTGAGCTGCATCACGAATCTCGGCCGACCTGGAAGTTGCGCACCAATGACGCCATCGTGTATTGACTGACAGACTGACAGACTGACAGACTGACAGACTGACAGACTGACAGACTGATCTGTCTGCGTCTGCGTCTGCGTCTGCGTCTGCGTCTGCGTCTGCGTCTGCATGTGCATCAACGTTCGCGCGGAGCCGGCGATTCTTAGCCCCGCCAAAACTCCACGCCCAGATTTCCATACTTGTCTCTGCAATTCTGAATCGCTCCGTCTGGGCCGTCTGGGCCGTCTGGGCCGTCTGGGCCGTCTGGGCCATCGCGCCTGCATCTCTGCCTCTTTCTTCTTTTGAGAGACACCGCTGCCTCGCGCTTTGCCTGCCATGGCTACACTCGTGCCTTCCCTCCTCTCCCGAGTCCTGCTCTCCAACCCAGCCATCATCTGTCATCGACAGCCGGCAGCGTCACTTGTCCGTTGTCGTCGTCGTCGTCGTCCTCCTCCTCCTCCTCCTCTTCTTCTTCATCTCCTCACTGCCCATCGGCCGCCGCCTTGTTCATTTTCTCAACCCTCTGCGCAGCTATGGACAGCTCCGCGCATATTCGCACGCGCCTACTCGGCGTGTGCATCCCATGCCGGAAGCCGCAAGAAGACGGCTTACATTGCCCTCGGAAGCAATGTGGGTGACCGAGTGGCAGAGATTGAGAAGGCGTGTAGAGAGATGGACCGTCGAGGCATACGGGTGAAGCGCACGAGTAGCCTGTGGGAGACTGAGCCCATGTATGTTCTTGATCAAGACCGCTTTCTCAACGGAGCTTGTGAGGTAGGCGCACACCGTCCGCCATGTTTCCCATCTTCGTTGCGCCTTAGCTCTTGAAACTGCATGTTGACTCTCATCATCAAGGTAGAAACGGACCTGGAACCGCTTCCCCTGTTGGACGAGCTGCAGTCGATCGAGAATGATCTAGGACGTCGCAAACTCATCGACAAGGGCCCTCGCAACATTGACCTGGACATACTACTTTACCAAAATGAAGTAATCCGCCACGACCGCTTGAACGTGCCGCATGTTGGTATTCCGGAGCGAGAGTTTGTCCTCAGACCTCTATCAGAGTAAGTCACATCACACGCGCCATCGACTCTAGTATGCTTCTGGCCACAGTCTCATTTTGCAAATGGCTTCACCGCAGACTGCTACCATCTAAACCGCTGGACTCATCCAAGCCTTGGAAGCTGATTCAGGACTATTTGAACCATCTGCCTGCGGGACAACCACTTTCATCCATCACCCCAATCGGTGGTGGACTGAATAAGAATCTCACGCCACTTGCTCACAACAAGAGGACGCAAATCATGGCTATCCTAAACATGACGCCTGATTCCTTCTCGGACGGCGGGAAGCACCATCTGGAAAGTCTCCGGCGCACCGTCCTCAATCACATCCATGGGGGCGCCACCATCATCGACGTCGGTGGCCAGTCAACAGCACCTGGCCGACAGGCGATATCTCCCGAGGAGGAACTCTCTCGCGTTATTCCGGCCATCAAACTCATCCGATCTCTACCGGAGGCGAACAATGTCGTCATCAGCGTTGACACATACAGATCCTCCGTTGCCGCAAAGGCCATCGCAAGTGGAGCCGATATGGTCAATGATGTTTCGGCTGGGTTGTTTGACCCTGAAATGTTGGCGACAGTGGCGAGTCTTGGCAAAAGCATCATTCTGATGCACATGCGCGGTACGCCTCAGACCATGATGGGCCTTACTGACTATGATGATGGCCTGGTCGCCACAGTAGCTTCTGAGCTTTTACACCGCGTTGCCGCAGCAGAAGAAGCTGGTATTCGGCGCTGGCGCATTATTCTCGACCCAGGCATCGGCTTTGCCAAGACGGCGAATCAAAACTTGGAGCTTCTGAGGCGCTTGGAGGAGCTCAGACTCTGGCCCGGCCTGTCTGGTTTGCCATGGCTCGTTGGACCCAGCCGCAAAGGCTTTATCGGACAAATCACGGCAGCCCAAGAGCCATCCACGAGAATCTGGGGGACAGCAGCCGCAGTGGCAGCAGCTGTGCAAGGAGGAGCAGACGTGGTTCGTGTACACGATGCAGCTGAGATGGTCAAAGTTGCCATGATGGCTGATGCAGTCTGGCGTCCATCGTGAGCGCGCGGGAGCTCGCGCTGCAGACTATTGCCCGTATTAGGCTCGCGTTGGCCGCGGAACCCAGAAACCTGGAAAACCGCGGAAGCATGGATCAGGGGGGGGGAGGAGGGGAGCTGCTGCTAAGAAGTCTCAGGAAGTACCGCGACTTTGATAAATTTTATTTGCCAAGAAAATGAAATCCGATTAGACGGTCCTTAATTCTTATGACACCAAGGTGCAGCTGAGAATAATGGCCCGACCGCAACCACAAACCACAACAACCACACCCAAACTAACATGTTCGCACGGGCTCCATTGTCTGATACAACTGTTTGGAGATATCGACCCTTGACCAACTTGTCATTGGCCACGCCATTTGTTTGTCCCAAGTGGCCAGTTGAACCCTTCCCTCATTCACCATGGTCCTTGCCCGTCACCATCCCTTTTGGGCTACAGTGTGACACGAAAAGACCGGGATGGACGGGCGTGAAAGTAACCCTGGAACTCGATATCAAATGCTCGACTGCATCGAATATGCACGAGCGGTTACCGGTGAGCGACTGCATGCATAAGCCTCTTCCGTTATTTGACAGGTCATCTCTACCCACTCAAACCTTTTCATTTTTTCCCTCACAAGCCGGGTTTCATTTCAGTCACAAGCCCTTCTCGCCAAGCTCGAGTGAAGTCAATTGATGATGTTGTTTCTAGACTTGGGCTTTATTTTTTTTCTTTTTCTTTCTTTCTTTATTTTTTTTCTTTTTTTTTCTTTTGGATTCGCAGGCTCGGGACAACTGAAACATGGCTAACAGATGGTTGAAGATGGGCAAATTTACCGCAAATTATCATGACGACACGTGGTGCCCTTCTCCAGGTTTCAATGTGATGCTACCATGTCGCACTAAGGCCGCAATCCTTGATTATCGTTCGGTTTCCGCAGTTCTTCCCAAGGCATTAAAAAAAAAAGACGCAATCATGTGCCGCACGTCAGGCATCAGCTTCCCTCTACGGGATACTCGATTTGAGTCCGGTGTTCGGAAATTAAATTGCAGGAACAGTCTATGAGTTGACGCGCAAAGCCAAGCATTGCGTTTGCTTTTTCTTCATCGGTTCGGCAGCGGCGTCAACAAAGGGTATCATGCAGTGAGACCCAAGATGAGGCACTTTACATATCGAACATACCCGGTAGGGCTGAGACTTTGGATTTGTGTCTCCTCCCCCATAGAAAGGGCGCGCTGGAGAAGAGTTAGAAAAAAAAAACACAGATTAAATCGACAGTTAAACTGGTGACAATCTCCCGTGCGAGGTGATCATCTTCACTCAAAAGCTAGGACCGACCACGGCAATGTGGGACAAGATGGTGCTTGCGCGAGGGTTGAATGCGTCCGAAAACCGGGTAATTTGGCGATCCTGGTGGATGTCGAACAGCTGATGAAGTAGGACCGGCGAACAAGACGGAAATTTACGAAAATACCCGAGCTGCATCCTCCATCCTGATTGATGCATTTCCACTTTTTTTCCTTTTTTTCCTTTTTTTTTGTTTGTTTGTTATATGCAAGTCACTTGCAAGCTTTGCATTATATTTATATTTATTTTTAAAATTACCCCAGTAATCAAGAAATACGACAACGCCCGTATGTCTTCTGACTGGTCCAGCTCGTCGTAAAATGGGACTCCGGTCTGAGATGATGACCCTGGAAGGGCAAACCCGAAGGCGACCAGTCACCGGTCATGGATTGCATGGATTCTCGCGCCGCCTGTCAGCCTGCTCACCATCATGCCGCCTTCTTCGACAGCCCTGTCTTTTGCTGTCAAGGGTCAGTAAGAAGAGGGAACACGTCACGCCATCAAAAAGGACTCGAATGTTGCGCGGTTGGTGACCGGACGCACTGGACCGAATTTTTTTAAAAAAAAAAAAAAACCAACTCCCAACAATAGTCGACATTCCCGAAATCCCCTTTGCAAAAGAGCATGACGCTCCCGGCGACTTGAGTTTGAGGAGTTTGCGCCTGTTTTCCTTGACTCTGTGCAGAATGTTAGGATTGTCACTACATGATGCGATTTTCACTGCAGCATCTCCGGTCGTCGTTTCTCCGCCACCTACTGGTTCTCGGCTCTGTGACTGGACTTCCGTGGTATCCTAGACGGTGCATAAGTGCAAGCCACTTTTTCAGATACTTTGTACTCTACGGAGTACTGAACGGAGTAGGTGTTTTTTGTGTGGAAGGAATGCAAGATGCAAGTGCTCACCCCCCCCCCCCCCCCCCGGGCCAACCACGTCACCAGGATTAGACGACCTGACGCTCGGTCAAGAAGTGGTTGAAATCATCTGTTGCTTTTTACGGAGCATTGTTAAAGCAGGCGAATTAAGTCCTTGCCACGGCCCGCTTGGCCATCCTCCCCAGTAGGGATGGATATGCGGGTAGAAGGGCCGGGCCTGCTCGACGCTCAAATTGCTCTTGGGGGTTGGTTACCTGCATGATTACGGATCCGTAAGCGGCTGGCCTATTGTATGTATTGGCAATAGCGGAACGACGTTGACCGAAATAATGTTGAGCGCCGTCCACTTAAGCGGCGCGATGCTAGCTGATGATTGCTGATGATTGCTGATGGTAGCTGATGGCTGCGTTAACCCGTCGTTCGTCCTTGGTTGGCATCGATGACGAAGGCTTGCCGCATATCTTGATCTGGAAAGGATGCGATCCTTCCGGGCTCATCTGATGTCACAGGGCAAGGGGCTATGGCAGGCTAATGCTGTGAAAGCAACCCATCTTGTCACACCCCAAGACGCCATATGTGCTGTTGGCACAACAGCACCGAACCCCAGATACCGCCAAAACCCTCTGGGTTCAGAAAAGACCCTTTGTCCGCAGTCGGCCGAGTGAGCGCTCAGGCATCGGGATGGCGCTTCAGGCCCCATTTGCTTCTTCCCCCGTCACGCCGTCATAGCCAAGGGTAGGCTTTCCTCTTTGTATCCATCGTCAACCGGGGAGGGGGCAGCCTCTTTCTATTCGGGTCAGCCAAGTCAGCGTTCTACCTACGGATACTAATTTTCATGTCTCGGGTGCTCGCACACCTGATTGGGCTGAGCAAGAGGTCGGTCGGGCCAAAGGTGATGTAAGCCTGGTGGCCTGCATTGTTCCATTCCGGCCTCTCTCTCTTTCTAACTTTTTTTGTTATTTTTTTTGTATTTTTTTTTAAATTTTTTTAAATTTTAATTAATTAATTTTTTCCCCCCCTTTTACTCATCATCCCTTGCCCCGGCAGAGATGGCCCAAGCGCTTCTCATGCGCTTTCAAAGGAATTCTCCATATTGCTCCCAAAGTCACACCAAGCTGGAGCAGGCGTTGAAAATTCGGGAAAAGAAGTGATGCGGGATTGAGAGACATGAAACTGCATGGGGTGAGCTCCTCTCTGTGGCGCGCACTCTACAACAATATTGGAGCCTTACTTCGGAGCAAAGAGCAACGAGGCTGCGGCTAAAAGGGATTGCAGAAATCTGTGGGAAATGGGGGCCGAAGGCGATCCTTGAGAGCGTGGCATGCCTGGCTCACCACCAAGTCGATGGCCGTGCCCATGTACAGTACATTACATATCTGGTACATCCCCTTGACTTTGCCTCTCCGGATTACCACTCTTGATGGTTTGATGATGGCTGGAGGGGACACCTGAGCATCACGGAGCTGGCTGTCTGTCGCTCGACTCGCCGGTTGCGCCAGCCTCCCCCTGCTCGTTGCTCGATGCTCGTTGCGCAGCCTCAGGTGCAAATTGGTTCCGTTTATTCCTTTCATCGGTGTCTGCCGCTTCCCTGTTCAGCCAGGCCTGCCCTGGCTGTCACTTGACAAGTTTCCGTCCCGCCCACTTTCTTGTTGCCCTTGGCCGAAACATGGGGATGTTTTTGCCCTACAATGTTTCAAGAAATAAAAAATAATAATAATAAATAGATAAACTCAACATAGTACCATGTAGACCCTGGATCCATGACAGTTGCGCCGTCAGCACACGACGAGAAGAAAACAGATGCATTAATGGGTGACGAGGGCGCGCACGGAAACGGTCCATCTCGGGGGGAGGGGGGGGGGTGCAAATCTAGCCCTTGCTGTCCTGTGCACACCGATGCCATGCCACATGAGAATGAATCACTGTCTCGCATCATGCGAGTTTATTGTTTTATGGACATGACATGACGGGAAAGAGGAGAATAGGAAATCCCAGATGAATAAATGATCAAAATGAACCAAGATGACGACGTTGCAAAAAGAACAAACCACAAGGATGACTGACAGCGAGAACAACGGACGGCAACAACGACAACAACAATGACAAGAAAAGAAGAAAAAGATGTAAGAAAAAAGACCTGGGTATCCTGAG
>JFZS01000408.1:0-19613 GCA_000709145.1 Balansia obtecta B249 | reverse complement strand
AAGTGTCGGTGCTGAAACGCGCGAGGAAACGACATGAAACGTGAAGTGGCTTTGGGCTTTTAAGCTTGATTACATCATAGCTGGGCTGGGTTTTTGATTTTCCTGGTGTACGGACGACGGAGTAATTGGACCAGACACCCCAGATGATACCCCCCCACCCCATTCTTCTAGGAGGGGGGGAACTCCACATCGGGGGTTGCTCAAGGGCCACAAGTCCGTGGACGCCGAAAAGGCAGGAGCAGCCAACCAGCCATTCAACCCAGTCACTCACTCACTCACTCACTCATTCACTCACCCGCGCACCCACGCAACGTCAGATCACGATAAATCCCCAAAGTGCAACAAGGAAGCGGGTTACGTCCCGACGACTTTCAACACTCCCATCTGATAAACGCCATCCTTTGTTCCCTGCCAACCTTGCATCTCAAAGAAACAGGGGATGGGGGGAAAAGCAACCTTCAGCCCCCGGCCTCATCCTCCAGCCCTAGTCGTCGGCGCGGCGCGCAAAATCTACGCTCAATTGCCCACCAAATAAACCAGAACCTATTTTTCTTCCTCCCTCCGCAAAGCTTTTTCGAATGCCTTGGCTTCCAAGCTACGTCTAGGAGCAAAGCAGAAGAAGAAGAAAAAATTTGGACTTTCTTTCTTCCCGACAACAACCTCCTGGGGGGCCCCTTGAATTGGCAAACCCTCCACGCGAAACCCGCTACACTAGAGAGAGGGAAAAAAAAAAAAAAAAGAAAAAAAAGACTCAACAAAGACAATCAACGAGACAGGCAGACATAAAGAATATACTCGCCGACAATGTCAGAACCCTTTCCGCTGCTCAGCAGCCCCGCCGAGCAATTGCACAGTCTCGAGGCCGAGGGCGCGCGACAGCGTAGGAAATCCAGCGGCTTGGGCGGCGAGATTCGCGCGGGCGACACGGGTGCCCCGGCTTTGGCATCGAGCAAGATTTCGCTGGCTCACCACCATCAGACGCACCGCGGCGACGGCGTCAATGGCTCGGCGTTTTCGTCGTCGTCGTCTGCGCGTGCCGCCGCCTCGGGTGGCAGCAGCAGCAGCAGCAGCAGCGTCAGCAGCACGACTGGCTCGTCGCCCTCGTCCTCCTCCTCCTCCAAAAAGCTGTCGAAGCGCCGCCGCGCACGAGGTCTCGTCTCGCGCGTCCGTCAGACCTGCGTCAAACACACCTGGGTCCTTCCCCTGGCCATCCTCGCCGTCTTCCTCACCGGCTACGCCCTCAACCCGACCGAGGCGAACCCTCTCCACAACTTCATCTTCCTCTCCTATCGTCTGCCGCGCCAGCATCCCGACCAGCCTGTCCATTATGGCAAGGGACCGTGGGACGTCGCCTTTGTCGCCTTCTACACCGTCGTCCTCTCCTTCACCCGCGAGTTCATCATGCAGGAGCTGCTGAGGCCCTGGGCCCGCAAGGCCGGCCTCAAGCGCAACAAGCAGGCTCGGTTTATGGAACAGTCCTACACCGCCATCTACTTCTTCTTCCTCGGTCCCGCCGGCATGTATGTCATGTCCCGCACGCCCGTCTGGTACTTCAACACGCGCGGCATGTACGAGCACTTCCCCCATCGCACCCACGAGGCCATTGTCAAGTTCTACTACCTCTTCGAGGCCGCCTACTGGGCCCAGCAGGCCATCGTCCTCGTCCTCGGCCTGGAAAAGGCCCGCAAGGACTTCAAGGAGCTCGTCGGCCACCACATCGTCAGCCTCGCCCTCATCGGCCTCAGCTACCGCTTCCACTTCACCTACATGGGCATCGCCGTCTACACCACTCACGACATCAGCGACTTCTTCCTCGCCACCTCCAAGGTCCTCAACTACCTCGATCATCCCTTCGTCTCCCCCTACTTCTTCCTCTTCGTCGGCGTCTGGGTCTACATGCGCCACTTCATCAACCTCAAGATCATCTGGTCGCTCTTCACCGAGTTCCGCACCGTCGGCCCCTTCGAGCTCAACTGGGAGACGGAGCAGTACAAGTGCTGGATCTCCCAGTCCGTCTCCACCGCCCTGCTGACCTCCCTGCAGGCCCTCAACCTCTTCTGGCTCTTCTACATTGTCCGCATCGCCTACCGCTTCATCCGCGACAGCACGGCCGACGACGACCGTTCCGACGACGAAGACGACTCCGAAGAGGCCAAGGCCATCAGCGAGAAGAGCAAGCTGCTGCCGCCGCCGCCGCCGCCGCCGGTTCCTGCCCTTGAGGTCAATGGCAAGGCTGTCAACGGGACATCTCGTTGAAGACTTTCTGGTCCGAGGGTTCCTCGTCTCGCATCTTTCTTCCAACTAATAAAACTGTTTTTTTTTTTATTTCCCTTGCTCTTTCCCCAGCCCAGATCTTGAAATGTCTCCATGCTACGCAATTCAAACGTCAAAAGGGCAGAGGACCACAAATCCAAAGCATCACTACAAATCCGCCACAATCCCCACACAAGCGCGGAATCTACTCCCCGCAGCATAACGGCGTTCCTCGACCTCGAAAGGGCGGGGGGAGCGGGCGTTCTTTGCATACCTCTGAAACCAGGATATCTAGTAAAACAACTAGCATGTATCTTTAATGGTAATAGTCAACTTTCCACAGCTCAGCACGGCGACGATTGGTGATGCGTACCCAGCTTGTATTATAGTTGCGTGGTCTTATGACGAATGTACGTTTTGAAACCTGGCTACGGCATCCCCTGCTTAAGTCCGTACTTGTCGTTTGGACATGCGGACCTTGCTGAGCGGCATGTTGTATGCCAGCCCAATAGAAACGGGAATGCTACTTGGAAGTAGGCACCCTGCCAACCACCCCAAGAAGTGCATACAACCTCGGTCATGTGCACAACATCACCACTGGCAACACGTCATCTTTAACTTGTCAATTCCAAAAGGGCCATCGGTCAGTACTGTTAGCTAAAGCAATGCCACGTTAAATCAGAAAAAAGTCATGTCCGCTGAAACTCCGCTGTATGAAAAAGCCATTCCCTAAGTGAGTCTTTTCAAATGCCACGAGGGGGCCTCTCCATAGTCCCCTTTTGCTGTGTCCCTGTCCCAATTCTTGTCCGTTTTTTTTTTCTTTTTTTTTTCCTTGTCCGTGGCATTGCATTGGCATTTTTCCGTGCGCGTGTGCGTGCTGTTTTAGTATAAATATATATACTCCGCATATATATATTTGATTTTCCAGCTGGGAGACAGGGGGGAAAGAACCGCCGAAAAAGAAAATAAAAATAAAAGAGAAAGATCATTAGATCGGAACAAGAAATCGATCAGTGAGATTGATTATCGAGAGGGGGGAGGGGGAAAAAAAAAACAAGCAGAAAACACAGCTCAATAGTGAAAAGACTTTGTTATTATTACTTCATCTTTTCGCAAGTGTCTTCATTTGGCCAATGTACAGAGAGTGTTATATCTCTGCGCACAAAGTGCCTGTTGGCGGTGAAATTTGCACAAAGTCGCGCCCTGCCTTCTAGTCGAGTAGCAGCATGACCTAGAATATTCATGTGAAAAAACTCAAAACGCCGCAGAAAACCAATTTGCTCGTCTTCATCTTTCCATATACAAAGCACCCCCGCCCTGTCTTACGTGGAGGTATTATTAAAGAGGATCGGCAGGCAGACAGACAACGGGAGAGGGGGGAGATAAATCAGAGAAAAGAGAAGGGAGCGAATCAATGCGCACAAACAAGGTGGTTTGCTCCCAACGCCAGTCCAATGCAGAGGCTTGATGCGGTGTCAAAGTGGGTGAAGAAGCGCATTCATTAGAAGATAGCGAGGTGTTGTTGCGGGATAGCGTCATGATTTAACAACAAAAGTTGTTGGTCCAATTCAGTGCCCGTCATTGCCATGATCGTCGGTATGCTCGTCACTGTGAGTAGATTCTGCGTCTGACGAAGCTGGCGAGCCAGAAGTAGACGAAGATGCCGAAGTTGTTTCCTCCCCTTGAATACCACGACTCGTGGCGTTACCCGAGAGTGTTCCAGAGGAGCCTAAACTGTGATAGTCTTCCATCGTGGCCTCGTGTGGAGGCGTTTTTGAGCCCATGTTTGCCTGCTTCATCGCTCTAGCAGCTCTCAGATGAGCCTCTCGGGCAGCATCCAAAGCCCGTTCGGCCCGGATCTGCTTTTCCCACATTGAGGCATATCGTCCATTAGCATCAAGCAACTCGTCATGAGTTCCTCTCTCGACGATCTCGCCAGCATGCAGCACGATGATCTGGTCGGCGTGAGTGATCGTGGATAATCGGTGTCTACATCCCGACGGAACAAGTTAGTGACTGAATTGACCAAACTCAAGGGTGAACTGGATGGAGGGTAGTTTACGCAATAATTAGAAGAGTGCGGCCCTCTCCTATATTCCACACATTGTCCTGGATCTCTTGTTCAGTATGCGTGTCCAAAGCCGACGTCGCTTCATCAAGCATGATGATTCTGGGGTTCTTGAGAATTGTCCGTGCGATAGCAACGCGTTGCTTTTCACCTCCACTGAGTCTGAGCCCACGCTCTCCAACCTGGGTGTTATATTGATCTGGGAAACTCATGATCCGATCATGGATACTCGCGGCTCGACACGCAGCGTACACTTCCTCCTCCGAAGCTGCAGGGTTTGCGTACTGGAGGTTGTACATCAGAGACTCGTTGAACAAAGTCGTGTCCTGTGGAACAACCCCGATCTGACGTCGCACCGAGTCGATTGTGAGGTCTTTGACATCCTTTCCATCAAGCTCGATGCTACCTTCGTCGCAATCATAGTAACGGAACATGTGGCGAAACAAGGTGGATTTACCGCCACCCGACTCGCCAACAAAAGCAGTAGTGGTCCCTGGGGGACAATCAAAGCTGATGTTGCGTAGTGCAGGCTTGCGTCGGTCATAGGCGAAGCTCACGTTCTTCCACTGCACGTGCCCATGAAAATCTTCCAGAGGAACAGCATCTGGTGAATCCACAACGGTAGGCTGGATCTTGAAGAGCTCGAGAAGGCGCTCGCCAGATATCATGGCTTGCTGTACAGTTCGATAGAAGGTGCCAAAGAAGTTCAAAGGTCCTTGGAGCTGCGTCAAGTAGGACACCACTGTGAACCAATTCCCGGGTGTTCGAACGCCAACGGCTACTTGCCAACCACAAACTAGTGTAGCAACGATTCTCCCCAGATTAAAAACGAGTGTCTGGCAAATGTTCATCAAGACCATGCCTATCTGCACATTGGCCTCGGCTCGTTGGAAGATGGCGACCTTGTCCTGGTACCGTCTGGCTTCGAATTCTTCGGCATTGAAGTACTTGACCGTCTCATAGCTTGATATGGAGTCATTCTTGACAGCTTCCTCCTCCCGGTCCGCATTCGTCATTTCTCTTCTTTGATCTGCTCGTGTAGAGGCCATTTTTATCGTCATATACAGATACCAACAAGTGTTGACAAGGTTGAGCTCGGCGTAGAACGGCCCAAACATCTTGTAAAACAAGAATATTGAGAGAAACAGATCAAACAACATAGGGATAACTTGAAATGTAACCTGCTCCAAGAATTGGTTAATTGCTGAACCCTTGTTTAGGGCGGAAAGAACCTCTCCGGTGCGCTTCGACAGATGGAAATCAAGACTGAGACAGTGGACGTGGTTGAAGGCTGCAGTCGTTAACCCCCTGTATGAATATTGAGAAACAGGGATCCATAGAAGTGATCTCCAGGCACCCAATAAGCCCGTCTGTCCTTGCAAAACCCAGAGCACTCCCAAGAACACAAAGTCTTTGAGTGGGAAAATGTCCGTGGTCAGTGGTTCACCACGGCGAACACCTTGAACTGCCTTGTCCAAATGGTCGACAACTCGCCCAATCTGCCATGGGACAGACACGTTTACTATTCTCTGGATGACCACGAGAATAAAGCATACCAGGACCTGTAATTGCAGCCGGGTTGAGTCCTTCGGCCAGAGGTATGGAAAAAATAGCGAGTAGCCACGGACGTACTCCCACCAAGTTCGGCGAGGAAGTTTCTCGGGACGGTAGAAGGCCGCTTGATCTTCTTTCCTTGCAGTGCCATAACCTGAAGGCCGGGTTGCGCTTGACAATGTGCGTTTACGAGACCGCCGCTCTTGAGATCCGAGGGCCTGCCCGTTTGGTGGTGCCACCGTCTCATATGCGGATCGTCCGTTTAACAGCGGCGTGGATTCCGTACAATGTGCGGACTCGAGTTCTTGGTCTTGTCGTCGAACTTTGCAGATCCATGCTATGCCGAAAACGCTGATGAGCGCTAGAAGGTGTAGCATGCGAATAAAGTAGAAGATCAGATCAACCTTGGTCCAGTAATCTATGCAGGTATTGTCTTTTCGTGTATCAAGTCGGATTGAGCGGATGAAGTGGCAATCTGCGGCTGCGACGTAAGTTGTGATGAAGAGAATCGTCTCACCAATGAGTCCTAGAACCCAAATGGCGAAGTGTATGATGTTTGGACCTTTTTTCCAGTCGTAGAGTGAAAAAAGGATATATAAGTAGAAGAACGTAGATCCTATGACATGGACCTAAGGGAGAGAGAGTTTTGTTAGCAAAAGTAGTTATACGCTTGGTTTTTTTTTTTTTTTTTTTTTTTTTTTGAAAAAAAGTACAAGCCGATATTTTTGACCGATAGGTTTGACTATGCGACTCGGTGAAAACAAGAGACAGAAAACGTACCACGCTCCATTCACCTGCCCATGGCAAGCCCTCTTTAGACCACTTGTAAGGGTTCTCGTGCCAAAAGGCATGGACAAACATGGAGACTCCTGTCCCAACATAGCTTAAGAAAAGGACGGCTGCTAAATAACGAAAGACGTTCTTGGCAGTTGGGCCGAAGCGCGGTCCCAGCTTACGCTCACCGTCATGTCGCTTCTGACGCTTCGTCATGGGCAGCGGCTTGCCACCCGGTCCTTTCAGCGTGGACTGAACAACGTCCTCTTCTTTTTTAGCATTATAAACGCTGTACCAGGCCGCACCGAGAACAAAGGCAAAGAGGAGGACGAGGCCGTAAATATACTGGGTCTGACGGAGGATAGCATCGCTGGGGCTGTGACGGTTGACGGCAGACCCAGAGACTCTCGGATCGGGAGGCTGACTCTCGTCGGTGACTCTCATGACGAACTAGGGAGATGATGCGAAAAGCGCAGTCAGCAATGGGCGGCGCGTGAGAGAGACGGAGGAGACGGAAAGATGTTCCAGACTGCGGCAGCTGTCGTAGCTGTCGTGGCTGTCGTGGCTGCGATCAACTGCCGAGGATGGGAGTGGTGGTGACGGAAGAAGAAGCATACGGAGAGTACTGTGGGATGGGATCACGTTGAGCAAACCATTGCCCTGCCCAAGTCAATTGGCAGCAGCGGAGGAGAGGCAAACGAACGAAAGACGGGCGGGACAGAAACCGACAAGGTGGCTTTTCTTGCACGGCAATGTCAAGAAGCCAAAAGGCCGGGAGGAGGGGAGGATGCCGCGGGATGGATATAGTAGAGGAGGAAAAGCATGAATGTTGGAGAAGTTCTAAGCCTGGCCCTTGTCACTGCCTCTCGAGTTGTGCAAGCTGGTTGGCGCCAGTACGTGCCCACGTCCACATGCGGCATTGCTGGCTGCACGTCGCGGCCGATGCACTATTAGAACTGTAGCCAGATTCAAGGCCGGCCTGCTGGGTGGCACACCACATGCATACATGCATCAGAATGTGCCAGCCAACCCAAGGTGCCACCCCCCTCAACGGCCTGCACAGACCAACTAACTGGGCCGGCGCCTGCGCCTGCGCCTGCGCCTAAGAGGCCTGCCTGTCTACCTGCACCTGCAGACAACGAGCAGGCGGCCACCAGAGAGGGGAAAGGGGGGAAGGAGAGGGGTGGGGGGGGAGGGGTGTATGTGGTTATGGGCACGACGGGCTTGGGTGTGAGAAATGGGGGGGTGTGTGTGACGAGACGAGCGGTCCCTAACGCCCACACCAGCAACCAGAAACATGAGAGTCGAACCAGAACAGACTCTACCAGGCATGTGCGCCGTTGTTCAGCAGAAGTTCGAGCCGTCGTGCTCGTGGGTGAGCGTTTGAACGTTGGCTGCTATGACAGAGTAACAGAAGCAGAGTCACGGGTTGTTGCCGGCAAAGGCTGGAGGGGGTGTGGCCAGCAGGCGAGCACATGGGACCTGATCGCATCAAAGTGGCTTGTGGGCTACGGAGCACAGAGCAGTAACTCCTCCGTACGTCGTGGTCCATGTCATTGGCCAACCGGCCACGAGCCTCGATACGTAGGTACCTACCTACCTATGTCACCGGTAGGTTTGTCTAGGTACCTAGCCAGATGGGTTGGGAGGCAGTTAAAATGCTATAGGCTCTGGTTATTAATACACACGGTTTCATGAAGTTGTAATACGAGTACTTGACCCTGGCCATGGCCAACCTAGGACCGCGCCCAGAACATCTACGACCCGACAGCCCAACAGCCATCTCAGAAAGGCCTAGATGACCATCACGAATGCTTCGTCCACGTATTCACCGAGTCCGCGACGTGTGTACATGTCGACCGACCTTAGGCTCAGCACTGCGCGTTGCTGCTGCGTCAAGAGTGAACAAATTCTGCATGGCATCCAAAACTGACGTCGTTATGCCCGACACCGGATCAAATCAGCGGGAGTTTGTTCGACGGTTGGTACGACGTCGACCGTCGCGGTTACACGCTAAGAAAGGAAAATTAATATAAAAAAATATATAAAAAAAAGGTACATTAGCTAGCTTATATTGGTTGTTCTGAAAGATATTTTTGGCATCCTATGTTCCATTTGAGATAATATTGCAAAAGCCATAGCCTGCTAAGAAAACTTGTTCTATTCATGCGTTGGACTCTAATGCGCATGTCTTTGCGTATAGTATAGTCCTTTTTTTTGTTTTAATTATTAATATTTAATATTTAATTTATTTTTAATTTATTTTTGTTTTTTGTTTTCTGGGTTCTTGGCAGCAAAAGACGTATCTTCTGACTCTGCCGATTCGGGTAGTTGTACCTTCCCAGGACTCACCTCTAGTAGCGCACGCGATAGATACCGGTTGTCCGTTCATCCTCGAGATGGAAGATGTACGGAGTAGTCCGCCCGTGAGGCCTGATAGACGGAACACCTAGACCACTAATACCGAGCTTCTATCAAATATTTTTACCAACCTCTTGGTACATCAACTTCGTCCATGTAACCAGTCCTTTTTGTGGTTTATTTTCTACGATACCGCCACGAGCCGCAATCTTTACCCTGATTTCAATATTATTATATAGTTCGAATAAAACCTCAGGCAGACTAGCTAACCGGTATATTACCCAATTTACCGATAGTAGACGGCATCGGATTCAGTTAAATTGACGATGCCGGGAATCACAGCCTATTGTCAGATAGGTTAGCTGCAGCTGCCCCCTATTCCTGCCCGTCCGACGGCCCCTGTTGCAAACAAGCTACCTGCCTAGGCGGGTTGGTACAGTACCTACCTAGTTGGCCCATACCGGGGCCATTCATCAATCAATTGAGTTCAATGAATCGGCTTAGTCTATGAGTTAGCGAGCCGGTGTTGGGCTCGTTCGAATCATTCAAAGTCATTGGCATCGCATTATCAGAGTGTTGGCCGTCCACCAATTTGGCTTGCGGCGATATTCCTTGAATGGCTTCAAGGAGTACCTCTAGATACGTTATCTACCCAAGTAGGTGCTTTGCTGCAAGATGGTAATCGCCAGCAATTAAGACTCGCGCCATATTCTCCGTCACAATCCTTGCTGAAACAAGGCCTTCATTACAGCCAAATGAGCCCGGAACAGCGGCGAGTCTTTCACTTCTAGGCCTTGGTAAATAAACACCTCGGCTGCATGAAAGCCCCATAACGGTTACGATTGCCCATCTCTTTCTTGTGTAGGTGTTGGGCGTCGAGGCGATGCATCACCACGCGGCCGGCCCCAGATTCTAGCTTCTAGTAGGCCGTTGTGCTTGCCCCACATGGTCAGGATCTCGAAGACGCTGACTAATGCGCCCAGTTTCAAACGTCCGGGTGGTGGTACTTGCTGTGCTCGAGCCCGTAGTAATCTCAGATCTGTCATCATGTATCTCATCGTCTCATCGTCTCATCGTCTCATCGTCTCATCGTCTCATTGTCCCATAGACAAAAACAAAGTCAGTCTCCCTCCTGTCTGGGCAGCTACCTAGGTACGCACCTGCCTAAGTTTGTAGTGTCGGAAATGGTGCAGCCAATGGTGGAGCACCTGACTTCGCCCGGGGTGGCAACAAGACACAAGACACGCCACACCATGCCACGCCACGCCACGGCCGGCGTGCGATTTCTCGTGTGGGAATCGTGACCATCGTGGCCATCGTGGAAATCAGGTCTCGTGAAAGAGCCTTTGACGGGAAATTCTGGACCAACAAATGCCATCTTTGCCAGACTCACTTTACGTCAGACCGCATGCCTATCAGCGGTCGCCACCCTCCTTGTCGTTCATCGGAACATTGATGAGGAGCTTATGTTTAAATGCTGCATGCGCGACTGGTCGACTGGTCTTCTTCTGGTCTTTGGCTGGATGGATGCACTTGGCACAGACACAAGCATAAGTGCACCGCCATTGGCTTCGGCTGCCGAGACCCAGACTACGACGACGGAAAGGCTCGTCCCAATATTCCGTACATGGAGCACGTACCACGTGTAGTTGCGAATCACAAACCCATCATCGCCGGATCGAGGCATGGAATTGCACCTTTGGACGAATGGCAATCCTGATAAGCTCGCTATGTCTTGGAAGATGCTCAGACTCGGCTCCGCAGCAGCTCAGAAACAAAAGGATACGTAAGTGATTCAGACAGAGGCTGATGATGCATCGTGACTAAGAAAAGAGAAGCAAAAAAAAAAAAAAAAAAAAAAAAAAAAGACATTAAAACCTCCAACTCTCAATTCTTGTTAGCTTGAGTGGGCCTGAGGCTCCGTGCATGGGAGTGATCCTATCCTCTGGTATTAGCTTCTGTAGTCGCCGACTGCCTCCATCATCCAGTTCCAGTCATGGTCATGCCAGTTGAATGAACAAACCCTAAGCTATGAAGCTATGACGACCTGATACTTGGTCAAACAGGCATGCAAATAAAGAAGCTGCTATTCCGTGGAGATGTTCTTTTTTTCGCTTGTTGGTGACGCAAACACACAAAATGGCGACCGTCACTCGTCTTTTCTGCTGCCTGGATGAATAGTTTTTCTGTTTATATTTATATATATATTTGTAGGCAAATCGTGAGCTTCAACAAAGCAGCCTTGCCTATTTACCTAAAATGTTATTTCACCGCAGCCATCTGATTGCTTCGAAATGCGGTCGTCCTCATTGGTTTGGGCCGATGTTCGTGGTTGAACTGCGTCTGTGCGTGGAACGAAATGCCCCCCCGCCCCTATCTTGTGCCATCTTGTGCCATCTTGTGCATCCTTGCTCCACAACTTCTTTGTTTCTTCTCATGACCAATCATGGACTTACCACTGCAGTGATGCGAATGGGATAATTTTGGAATGACTGCAAAACTCCTCACTTGGCCTGACACATATCTCCCGAATCCTACACCGACACATGCATCTTGGACTTTGAAACGGGGTGCTTCTTGAGTGTTTCAACCGCTGTGGCTTCGTCGTTCTATCTGTTCTTGGGCGAAACACGAAGCCTATTTCACAACACCTTGGACACAGATCAAGTTTCGCTCCATTTCCCATCGTGTCTGAGGTCCTGTGTCATGCGTTCGGTTAGGGTTCACGTCCGTAGTGAATGCAGACTTCCGCCTTCATCAGTGTTTTACGGAGATTGTTGACCGCCAACCGGCTCACGAAAAAAAAAAAAAAAAAAAAAAAAAAAAAAAAAAAAGTGGCTGGTTCTTGCCCACAATTCTAGCCAGCTCACATAGATCATAGATCAAGTGTATCCGTGCCAAGAGGGAAGGCGTGGGGAATGCCATTCTGGGAAAGACCAGGCAGGAACGGGCTCCTGCCTCTGCGTCTTTTCACGGATCTGTTGTGGCCCATGGTCATCTTCACCAAAATAATATTCCTCCCCGGAGCTGATATGCACAGTTTGCTTTGGTCAAAGCGCACAGATCTACTCAATATTGGCATTTTCTTACGAAAAAGCGTTCGTATTACACAATGCAATGCACCACACCACGCGTTCCATTGCCCTCGGCTCGCTAATCATTCAAAACCTTTCCAGATCTTATGGCTCTGGCTAACTGCCTGTTGCCAAAACCAGCATCAGTAGCCTTGCCTCGACTCCGTACACCAATTCACAATGGACATGCAGACCTTGCAGGGATGGAGGTGGTCCTTAAAGCTTAGAGTATGTATGTATGCATGCGCAGAGTTGTGTGGTGCATGTTCTGCGACTTGTGTGACTGACCTCTCTTCCCAAGTCTTTTATTTCGGGATAAGCAGTGCGCTATTGAAGCTGCAGAATCATGCACCATTTGAGCTGAATTTTCATTCTCGGCCACATTTGATCAGCAACGCGCGACAGGATTAAAACAGTCGAGTATCATCCTTGCTGATCGGGCCACCCTTAGGAAAGACCAATTGCGATCTATCATGGACGGAAAAGGTTGGACATCTAGCCTTTTCTGTCTGCCAATGATGTACGTAAATGGCACTTGGACAAAATTACCAAACTCTGCCGGCTTTGATTGTGCCTAATATGAACGTAGCAGACGAGGCTAGGTTCACGGAACGACTTGAGGGCCACCATGGCCTATGCCAGTCGTCCATTCATGCAGATTCCCCCAGAAATTTTTGAGGAAAGAGCTAACATGCAACCGGCATTTTTAAAGCCGCATGGCATGCGGTTTGTCCAAGAAAACAAGAACGAAACGTTTGGTTGAACAGCATAATTCCTATCCTCCATCCTCCGGCGCGGACGGGATCGGCTCCCGTCTCCCATCTGTACGACCAAGTCCCAACCCCACACCTACCGGACAAGCAAAGTAATTCATGCAAGCGTCTTTGTCGAGCGGATGCGGTAATTAAGCGGATTTGACCAAGATTGCAACAACGCGACGTTGGGCCGGCGCCAATTGCCATTGGGGAGCGAACAAAGAGCTAAGTATGTATGAGCAGAACTCCGTTTCTTGACCGGTCCTTGAATTAGTATCGCGTCGTAAGACTGAAGCACGGCCTACCTACTTTTAATGCGCCTTGGTCTGTTCCTATCTCTGTCGTCACACTGGGCACCATCATGCTTTGCCGGCAGGTGGTGCACACATCCTATGTTTCTTTGTTGTTTCTGCGCTACTTTGGTTGTAGTCGACTATGGCACGTAAGTGGCTATAGTTCTGATTCTCTTTATTTACTTATCCTTATTTTTCTTTTTTTAGCAGAGCAGCTCCTTTATCTAAATTCTTTTTTTTTTCGCGTTCACCGCTTCTAAAGCGATTGTTCAGTTGAAACTGCCCAGGGCAAAGTGGCGTTTTGACTACACCGTGTTCTCCATCCCTGGCAAAACATCCCAGATGTTGTTGCCAACTCGGGATGCGTTCCGTTTCTAAAAGCCCGCGCATCTGTCACCTCTCACCTCCACTCAGCGTTGTGGAGTCACCCTGTATTCAGTAAAGTCGAATCTATGTCAGCAGGGGTTCCGCTTCGCCGCACTAGCAGCCTGTCGGAAATCGATCGCGATAGGTGGCACCAAGGCTTCTGCTGGACCATACGATGGGCATTACTGTGATGCTAGAGGGGCCAAGCGGAACGTGGTGCGAGTCAAAACGTCTCAACTAGAAGAAGTGTGAGTCGCTCAGGCTCAGCTTTAGTGTCAGCAGGCAAAAGATGCCAATGTTCGCGGGCCCGACTAATGCCGAGTATCTCAACCGGCCATTTGATCCTATGCCCTACCCATGGAGGTCCACACCCATCGGTGAATCCAAAGAATACCGCTCAACATAGGAGAAGGGCCCATGGTGGAAGAATTCATATTTGGTTCAGGGAGCTGCCACAGAACGGGGCTATCTGGCTAACACCGTGGTTGCAGAAGCGACATGCGGCCTCATTATACTGTGACACAACGAGGTCTAGAGGCCAGGGAGTTGTGTAGTCCAGGATGCATGTATAGTAACGTGTAACTGAAGCCATGGATCCGCAGCCACTGAGAGAGCACACAACCTTGATCTCACAGTCAAGAAGAAAATGGTACAGAGCACTATACATAATGAAAGGCCTTGTCAACTTTGGTGATACTGGCCAAAACCAGCAAGGAGGTGCAGAATTCAGATTTGTGTACAATATGGTCCTCCTCACTCAGACGGCATGAAAATAGTCGACAAGAGTCTAACAAAGAAGATTTACGATGGCGAGTTGGATACACAGAGGAACTGCGCCTGGTATAATATGTGCGTACTTCCACTTTTCCGTCTCATTGAATATCACAACAGGCAATTAACGCCCTGTGCTTCATAGGGATAACAAAGGGCACTCTGCCATATTGGCGGGTAATGCGGTTTCTTGTTGGACCTCGCAGCTAGCTGCTAATTTTGATGCTTTTCTTCTTTGGGGCACTACAACAGAATATGATTGTTGGATGGTCTCGCGCGAGTATCGGCCACAAGATGTACCAACGCAGGTCGTGCATCGATTTCTGGTGCGACTTGGCAAACCGGTCAGCGACCTTGCAGGTAGTCGCGTGCCCATAGGAAGCCTGGGACGGGGACACTAAACCAACAGATTTCGCATTCGGCGGCACAATTTCGCCATTCCGTGGCTGTATGCCTCGCTGCATGGGGGAATATGCCGCGGATTCTATTTCTGCTGTGTTAACATGGCACAGGGTGCCCGACGCATTACAAATTTCGTCCTTCTGTTATGTTACGCGCGGACTCGAAGTCTCGAGTTGAGAGGGGGGGATTGAAGAGCGATATGCCTTTTCATAGCAGTTTCCCTAAATGGCTTCGACCGGCGGAGAAAGTGCAGCTGTTAACGACATGCCACCACTCCATGGTTAGACATGCACGGCACGGAGCGTTCAGGTTCATAATGGCCACTCCGTCATCAGGCGGATTCCCTCGCGTCTAGCTCTACTTAGTCAGAGGCGGGCTTAGAGAGGGGATGGCGATGGCAACTCCTCGCTGGACTCCGTGTGTCTAACGATTTGACTATTCAGAGCAAGTCTAGCCAATGAAGATGCTGCACAGTATGGTCCCGCACATATGACGGCCACAATGCAAGTGAAAGATTTGTCTTTGGCTGCATCTACTGTACAGTAGTTTGTGCAGGAGAGAGGAGAGGAGGAGTGGTGTGGCGTGGCTGCTCTATCTGGTCTATCTCCAGTTTCATTGAACAGACAGAGGACATGGAAATTGCGGCTGCAGGAGGCACAGGTCCGAGATTGGGCAGGTAGGTTTCGGGCATATGCTAGTATTGCTCTGCCGACGGAAGAGGAGACAGACAGCTCGGGACGATTTCGGTAATGGCGACTCCCCGGAAATTTGAAAATCTGTGGCTAATCAGGCCTAGGGAGAGACAGAGGCGGGGGGGGAAGAGAGAGAAGCACGCTTTCATTTTCTGACGTCTCGCATCTTGCAGCAAAGCCTCCATGTCTCAAGTCGAGCAGGCAAATGTGTCCCGCGTGGACTGTGAGACTGTGAGGCTGCGACAAGTGGGATGCGGAATGCGGGATGCGGGATGCGGGATGCGGGATATGTCTGTTTTCAAGGTAGGCTGGAATGGTCGGTTTTCGTCTTGGGTTGCATTCAACCATTGCCACCGTAAGGCTGAAAGCACGACGGGATGTATCAAAATTGCATGATTGCGCGCGCGCGCGCGCGCAACCGGTTTGAGTCCGGAACTGTTCGGCTCGCCGACAGTATGCATACATGTTAATCCACACTTGGGTTGATAGATCGCCGAGGTCCATGACGCACCTAAATGTTGTCGTCTGTTCTCTCCGCATCCATGCGACAAGGACGCACTTTTCACCAAGTTACTGGTTCAACCGCTCGGGATTGTCCAAAGTCTAAGACGAAGAGCTCGAGTACCGCGGGGTTGAGGCAGGGAATTCCATTGGAAACTGCGAGACTTGACCATTTCAGGACGGCAGCAGAACAATGATAGCTGTGCGAGCCGGACATGCTCTCATGCTCGGCGAACTCCAGTCTTGAATGTAATAATATCCAACCAGGAGTTTTGAGGGTGTATCTGGTTGGAGGACTACGGCTACATGAGTGTGTCTGGAGAAAGATGAAGTGGTTGTCGCGCCTTTGAAGAATGGCATATTCCGGGATGCACAGTACCGCCGCGGCCCCGATTGAGGACCATGCAAGGACAATGCATATACATGAGAAGGAAATGAGGATACATGATGACCTGGGAGGTAAGATACATCTATACCGCCAGTATAGGCTCTTTTCCGACGCTGACTGGCGCTAGAGTCCTTTGCTTGGTTTTGGTCTGCCTGGAAAGCGAATATGCTCTAATTCGAGACCTGTCCAAGTTGGTTCTTGTGTCATGTTTCCTTTCAATGCATATGTATGGCTATTCGAAACGCTGGGAAGTTGACCGCAGTGTCTGGGGGGAGGGGGCTTTGCATGGAAACCCAGGCATCCAGGAAAGAATCTTCCGACCTGCTGGGAAGGGTAAATTGTACTCAGATGTGTCAGGGAATTCTTATTCTCCCTCTCCTCCACTTGTTCTCACCATCTTTCGGTATCTGGCCGCCGGTCTTCCATCTCGTTGGGAGTTTGCCTGTTTTCTGCACAATGTCTGCAGGGCAGGACGGGAGAGGGAGGGGTCTCTGTTGTTGTTGACCCATGACGGGCCATACGTTATTGCAGGAACGATGGTTGTTTTGTTTTGCTTTCTTTATGACCATATTTGTGTGAAGCTTGGGGATTACACTGATGTCTTGTTTCCAAGGTGGAAATGTTAGGTATCTCGTGTTCCTTTTGTTTTTGAATCTTTCTTTTTAGTATGCGAGAGTTTTTTTTTTTTTAGGTTTCAACGCGATGTCATCTGTAATATTGTCAATGTTGATGGGAAAACATGGCTGCTGGTCGAGCTACAACATACAGCAGAGCACAGATGTCATCTCATAGTGTAAGTCATGCATTACACCGCATCGGTGGACACAAGTGGCGCTTCTCACACATATTGGAGCCACAAAAATGCATTATCGACATTTACTCTGTGCCCCATCTCAAGACAAGCACATGCAAGAAAAGGGTGCAAGTGAGACACGAGTCACGTTACTGGAACCAAGGGGTTTGGCAGCGACGGCGGGATACAGAGATGGGTTGCATGCAGTGCAACGTGGACAGATTTTAAAAATTCCAGGATGGGTAAGACAAGATTCGTGGTTTGGGTGGCACAAGGTGTGAATTGGGGCGGACGAAAAAAAAAAGGCTCCGCTTGGCATCGATGGTTTTTCGCATGAACTGGGTGGAATCACATGTTGGGTGATTGTTGGAGACGAAGATGAGGGCGAGGAGGTTGATTAATTCACGACGGCGATATCGTTGGAGCCGAGGGCCGCTTGGGCCTTGGCTTTTGCCGGCGATGGGCGTGCGTCAGGCCGGAGGAAAAGAAGTGGTTGGTGATGACAGACGGACATTGTTGGGATGATTTGAGGATGAATTTGATGGTTGAATGGAGTACGTACTTGGGTAGGTACTTGGGTACATGCAGTGCACAGCACAATGGTACCTAGGTACCTCCTCACAGCATCAGCGCCCTGTCTAAGGATGTATTGGCGATACACAAGATGTATAAGCACAGTACAGCACAGCACAGCACAGTACAGCACAGCACAGCACAGCACAGCACAGCACAGTACAGCACAGCACAGCACAGCACAGCACAGCACAGCACAGCACAGCACAGCACAGCATAACACAACATAACCCGGCACAGCACGGCATAGCATGGCATCTGGCCTAACGGCGGTCAAAAGGGCAAGCGTCGCAAGTGCGCATGTACTCTGTACCTCTGTACACTGTACAACCTGCCGTGCCTGCAAAGAGCCAAGGACTGATAGGAACCATGAACCGCAGTCCCTGCAAGCGAGATGAAGCGAAAAAAAAAAAAAGACACCACCTAGCTAAGCAAAGAAAGATGAAGCAAAGACTGCATTCAGACTTTCCTATTTCATACCAGCTATGTTCTAGCCGGCCAGCTTTTCCGCGGCCAACCATCCTATCAATGGCCGTGCTGCGAAGGGGGGGGGGGCGGGGTAGAGAGGGTTTCGTGCAGATAGCCGTTGTATTAAAACAGGGTTTTTTTTTAATAAGTCGGTGAGCGGACAGAGTTGGGAGAAGTTGCATGTTTTAGGATGCAAGTCTTGTTAGTGTCTACGTGCGTAGGGTAGTTATGCATTCCTCCCTCTAGGGTAGCACGTGTAGAGACAACTAGATGTAACGGTAAGGTCGGTTTATGTAAGCAGAATCACGGGGCGGTTCAGGCTAAGCAATGTAATATTAGCTTAAAAAGCGTTATTCTTTATATATTAAGACTAGCTAAGCTACAAGATAGTTCTAGGTAATAAGGCTTAAATGAGACTTTTAGAATCTTCGCTTGCACCTAAGTAGCGATACAGGACTAGCCTTAAAACACTAAAAAATAGATTTAATTAATTTACTACTTTTCTTTTTATCTTTCTTTAATAGTGTTAAAATCGAAGGGTGTGTATAGGGTAAGTAACCCTAACCCTAGGATTTAGCAGCAGGCTCTACTAAGATAACTATAAGCTAGTTATCTTGTAATAGGCCTGCTAGGGGTTTAGAGTTAGCAGGGAAGCTACTATTGCCTTTATAAGAGAA
The DNA here is from genome assembly GCA_000709145.1 of Balansia obtecta B249. Taxonomy (NCBI): domain Eukaryota; kingdom Fungi; phylum Ascomycota; class Sordariomycetes; order Hypocreales; family Clavicipitaceae; genus Balansia; species Balansia obtecta. The sequence continues at coordinate 850 of JFZS01000408.1, read as the reverse complement.
ACAATAAAAAGGAAGATAAAGGAAGATAATAGGACGTAAAGAAAGTAAAGAAGGAGCTATAGGGTAAGTGTTACGCAATAAGGCTGCGTAATGTGCCGTGACCATTACTCGTTACAAAGTAGAACTATAGCTCGTTTCTAGAGCAAACTATGCCTTGTACCTAGAGGATTTAATAAATAAATAAATGCATTAAATAACAAGATAAGTAATAAGTATATTAATTTAATTAATTATTATTATTCTTTTCTAGTCTTTTAGTCTTCTTTTATAGTAGGATTTAGTAGTCTTCTTGCTTAGTAGCTAGCTTAGCTTATTAGTTAGCTATAGGTTAGTATACTTATTAGCTAACCTAGTTATTAGCTTAATTAATACAATTATTGTGCAATAAGTACTAGTTATACTAAAAGATTAACTGTTTTAGTTAAAAACTTTTTTGCGCTTTCGCTTGCACTTAAGTAGCAACGCAAGAATAGCCTAAAAATACTAAGAAAAAGACTTAATTAATTTATTACTTTTCCTTTAATTTTACTTTAATAGTATATTACTTCTAAAGTATAAGTATAAAAAAAGTAGTATTAATAGTTATAAATAAAGAAAAAAAGAAGCTTATTTAAAGTATTTATTACTTTTAAATAAATAAAAAGACTTTAATACTTATAACTTAAACTAAACTTTTGCGCTTTTGCTTGCACTTAAGTAGCAACGCAGGAACAGCCTAAAAACACTAAGAAAAAGACTTAATTAATTTATTACCTTTCCTTTAATCTTACTTTAATAGTGCATTACTTTTAAAGTATAAGTATAAAAGAAGTAGTACTAATAGTTATAAATAAAGAAAAAAGAAAGCTTA
>JFZS01000407.1:0-19623 GCA_000709145.1 Balansia obtecta B249 | reverse complement strand
GGGGGGAGGAAGGAAGAAAGAAAAGAAAAGAAAACAGAAAAAAACAAAAACCCATGCTCGCTTCACATCACAACATGCCTTTGGAGAAACTTGTTTCGCAAGCCGCCATGTTTAATGGCTTCCTGACGAGCTTTCAGATACGCCTTGTTCGCCCGGTCGCCCGTTTCCATCCACGGAATATGCTTCGGGCTCGGGATGGCCTGCGCCGCAGGGCTGTTCTCGCCAGTCTTGTTGGATGAAGACGCTCCATTGGCTAGCCTCTTGGACTCGGCTCTCGGTGAGTTCGGGCTGGGCGACGGCGTCATCTTGACAATGTCCGCCAACGAGCTTGGGACGTTTTCTTTATGCGCATGCCCGTGACCACCACGTTTCCCGTGATGATGCTTCTTGCCTTGCTTCACCGAAGCTGAGCCGAGGGATGGAAAGGCTTCGTTATCGTCGATGGCGGGCGCGCTTGCATTCATGTCCTTGGCCTGGTGTCGGCTGCTGGGCCTGGACCGTAATCGTGGGCTTTCCGAGCCAAGGAAGCTCCTCGGCCCTTGGGGAGGGTTGAGTCCTGCGGTGATGAGACTAGCTCCACCACCCACGTTGCCCACCTGTTCCATACCACCGTGCAGAGTGGGAAATGAATTCATGTCTTGCAACTGCAGGTTCCCTTGCACCTTTCCATTCTCGTCGAGAGACAGCTTGTTGATGAACTTGGAAGGATCATGTGAAAATACGCACGTATCACCTGCTAGACAGTTGCCCATCATCCAGTACCTGAGGGCGGGGAGCAAGGATAGATAGTCAGTCATAGTCGGGACATGATGTACATTTCTTCTTCTTCTCCCATTTCTCGACAGATACTTACTTGCAAAGATGATTGCTCAAATCATGGCTGAATCGACAATCGGCACGCAAGCATTGGCCCGTTGACATGTAAAACTTGCAAATGACTCCAGTCTTGAGCTGATTGTTAGGCGTTACTGGACGGCCGTCAGATACCGATCGTCCCATCAAAACAGTCTTGTGCTCTTCCAGGCTGCCGGGGGGACCACCGTCTTGGCTCTGGGTCTCCATGATTGACGCAATTGTGGCACTCAGGTCGTAACCGTGGGAGGCCAGTGCGGCCTCGATTTCCTCGTCCGTTCTCGTCTGGCCCAATATGGATCGAAGCATGTCGTACGGGGACATGTCGACCTGCTGCGACGACATGGACGAGAACTCGGGGGCAGCGGCGTTCAATATGCTAGAGCTGCCGACAGAGGAAGAGGCGCTGGCTACATCGTCATTCACCAGCCACTCCACATTGTCGGACGGGTAGTCACCGAGGATCTCGGTAGCAGGAGTCGGATCGCTTGCAAACTCGTACGCGTTCAGATTGGGACTGTGAGGTATGACGGGCGTCGCGAGTGCCAGTCGAGGAGAGGCACGAGGCGAGGAGAAGGGAGAGGCCGTAGAGGACTTGGTTCTGTTGAAGGTGGAGGAGATGAAGCCGGGCGGAGCGAGAGGGCTTACAGCAAGCCTGGGAGAAGCCGAGATTGGGGTTGAAGAACCTCGCCACGAAGCAGGAGACGGTCGTCGTAGAATGGAAGATCGAATGGGAGGAGGAGAAGCAGAAGAGGCACCGCCTTCTCGAAATCGCCACATGGCATCCAAGATGACATTGTCGAGGGAAGTGCCTGACAGGCTGGTCTCCTTTTTCAGCAGCTCCTCCAGCTTGTCCGTCTTGTCCTCGTCTTCCAAGCTGGCATCCTGCAGAATAGGCAGGCACAAATCGTAGTGCTCGTCGGAGACCATGGCGAGCGGCGTGTTTTTTTTTTAATATATATAGTCACCCGTGGTAGTGTTTTGGATGCGGGAGGAGAAAGAGAGAGAGAGAGAGAGAGAGAAAGACGAAAACCCCGGGGGCTGTGGGCAGCTGCGCAGCAACCTGCACGTACTCGCGCGTCTTCGTCTTCGAATAGAGAGAGTATACAGATGAGACAGGTCCCGAGGCGTCGGGGATTTGATCGAGTATTAAAAAGCCCTGGAAGCGAGAACAGAGATGAAGGTGAGAGAGGCAATGTACGACATTTGACCTCAGGGAGGACGGCGTTCAGGGGAGGAGAGAAGTGGAGACCGACTTCAGATGACGAGCAAAGCCAGGGTGAACCTTTGTGAAAGGAGAGAAAGAAGGAGCAAATTAGAAAAGAAAAAGAGAGAAGAAAGAGATAGGAAGAAAAGGAAAAAAAAAGAAAAGGAAAAGGGAAAAAAAAGGGGGGGGAGGAGAGGGGCGCCGTTCGTCTGGGTTGCGAGGCAAAAGTGACTAGCGGCACGATGTAAGTAAGTAAACGAGGTTGAAAGGAAAACCCGACGAACGAAGAACGAGGCACGAAGCACGAAGAACGAAGAACGAAGCAAGAAGAACGAAAAACGAAGAACGAAGAACGAAGCATGGCCTCACGACTCACGCCTCGCTCAGCCAGGGAGGGCTGGCTGGTGACGAGCCCGGAAGGAACCAACCTTCAACCACATCAACTACATCGACCACATGGCGCAGCGGTGACAGAATGGCAGCAGACGAACCGCGCTTGACGCAGACGGGGAGGGCGGGAAGTCGGGAGTCGAGGGATGCATTTCTGCAATCTGCTGGATTGACGCAATGCGAGATGAGGTGAGGTGCGGGCGGGGCGCATCTGCAGGGCGCCACCGAGGCTGACCGAGGCTGACCGAAGCTCACCGAAGCTCACCGGGACCCTCACCGAGACTCACATATAGCCGAGTGCAGTACAGGCTACAGCCCCTGGATTACCAGCCTGCTTGAAATATGATCATGATTGAATCTGAAGTAGTCTACTTGATTCAAGCACAGCTTCTCAGGTACATGGAACAGCGCCCCTTTCTCCTTCAGTCATGAAACTATTCAACAGGTGCCTCACGCTGTCACACGTACCCATATCGCAGTGAACCGCCGGTAAAAGATGCAATCTATATTTGGTGCTACAACATTCGCCATATTCAAGCCTACACATCACAAAGCTACGACCAAATCTACGCCCCCAAACTGAATCAAGTCCAAGTCCCAACCTGGGCGCTACTACGATCCCTCCAAACCGCACCCCAGACCAACAACCATGACACAACACACAAACTACGTCGTCCACAAGAGCCGTCAACCCTCGTCATTCCAAACCGACCGACAACTCGAAACCTGAAATCCAGCAAGTCAGCACCAGCAAGCCAACGATCCCGAGGCCACAAAAAAAAAAACACAAATCTCCATCATACATCCAAGGTAGGCATAATTCTAGCGCTCACGGCACGTCAAAAGGCTCTTAGACGGCTAGCGTGGAAACTGCGAATTGAAATGGGAAATATAATCACACGGAGATTGCGTCGCCAAAGTAAAATGACAAAAAGGGTACTCACGTTGCGACAAGACATTCATCTTGGTTGCGGCATTGCGCAAAGCTCCGGACCTTGATCAAAGGACACGCAGCTGGAGAGGGGGAGTGAGGGCAGGAAATTGAAAATCTTTTCATCTGCGCGAGGTTTTTAAATACCTGTGGTCGGGGTGGGGTACTTGCTTAGTCATGCGTCGACTTGTGTTGGTGGGTCGCAATTAGCTGCAAGACGCCGACATGCATTTGCGGTTTTCATTTCTTATTTTTTGTCCTTTTTTTTGTATAAAAAAAAAATCTCTTCTTATAATTCAAGATACTATGCATTTTATCAAATCTACTCAATTACATTTATACCTCCTAGGCGTAAAGTCAAGCTGAACCAAGTCCATCACAAGCCAGCCAATCCACGTGGGACCCGCACACTTGCACGTCATAGTCATACGCAACGGTCATACGCAACGTCACCACCAAAGCTGAAAGATTACCCTTCGCAAACCAACGTGCAAGCGTGGCCATCACAACCATGCCCTAAGCAAGCCGTGCGCCCAGCGTAATCACCCCTCTTCCCCCCTGCTCAGCACAGCCATGGACCGCGCAAGACGAGCCCTCGGCCGGTCCTCGCGAGACTACGAGCCGGTCGCCAGCGCAGACGACGGCACGGCGCTCGACGATTCCCTCGTGTTCGAGGCCGACCATAGCATGCTCTTCTCATGGGTCGAGTACTCCATCTTTGGCTTCCTCGGCGTAGCCATGCTCTGGGCCTGGTAGGTACAGCTCCGCGCCCGCGAAAGAAACTACACGCCGCTGATGGTGACGCGTGCCAAAAATTAGGAACATGTTCCTCGCCGCAGCGCCGTACTTCTCCTCCCGCTTCGCCGCCGCGCCCTGGATCCAAGCCAACTTCCAGTCCGCCATCCTGACCGTCTCGACAATCACGAACCTGGGCGTGCTCGTCGTCCTCAGCAGCATCCAGCACTCGGCCTCGTACCCGTTCCGCATCAACCTCGCGCTCCTCATAAACAGCATCGTCTTCGCCCTGCTCGCCGCCTCGACGGCCCTCTTCCTCGACGCCTCGCCCGCCGCCTACTTCGCCTTCGTTCTCGCCATGGTCGCCTTGTCTTCCTGTGCCACCGGCTTGATCCAGAACGGCGCCTTCGCCTTCGTCGCGAGCTACGGGAGGCCCGAGTACATGCAGGCCTTGATGGCCGGCCAGGGCGTCGCAGGCGTGCTGCCGGCCGTGGCCCAGGTCACGGCCGTGCTGCTGTTCCCCCCCGAGTACTCACGGCTCTCGGCGCATCAGCAGCACGACGGCAAGCGAGGCGAGTCCTCTGCGCTCCTGTACTTCCTTGCCGCCGTGTCCATTTCCATCGCTGCCCTGGTCGCCCTGATCCCGCTCGTCAGACGACATAATCACCGCATCGAGGACAGAATGGTGCAGCACATGGCGGAGTCGATGAACAGCATAGAGGATGCCGAGAGGGCAGCCCGCAAGGTCACGTCTCTTTGGGCCCTGTTCCGCAAACTACGCTGGCTCGCCGTCGGCGTGGCCGTCACCTTTGCCGTAACCATGTTCTTCCCCGTCTTCACGGCCGAGATCCATTCCGTCAGGAAAGACGCGGGCGCCATATTCCGCCCAACGGCCTTCATCCCGCTGGGATTCGTCTTCTGGAACCTCGGCGACTTGGTCGGCAGGGTCGCGTCACTGCTCCCGAACTCGCTGCAGCACCGGCCTTTTCTCCTTTTCCTTTTGGCCGTGGCGCGCGTTGGCCTGCTGCCGCTTTATCTGCTGTGTAACATCAACGGTCGGGGTGCCATCGTCCCCAGCGACTTCTTCTACTTGTTCGTCGTCCAGCTCGTCTTTGGCCTAAGCAACGGCTGGCTCTCGTCCACTTTCATGATGGCCGCCGGGCAGTGGGTTGATGAGGGCGAGAGAGAGGCCACGGGCGGCTTCATGGGTTTGTTCTTGGTTATCGGTCTCACCATCGGTAGCTTGCTCAGCTTTACCGCTTCCGGCATTTAGACACTGGCCTTCTTTTTCTTCATCGGTCTCACCATCGGTAGCTTGCTCAGCTTTACCGCTTCCGGCATTTAGACACTGGCCTTCTTTTTCTTCATCGAGGCATATGACAGGGTTCTGGTATTCTATGCGACTCTACTTTCGCGACATATAATGGCATATTAACGTCTCTGCGTTCTCTAATTGCATCTCCAAGTCAAAAGCATTATCCCCTTTCTAAATTCCCCGTATGTGCTGATTCGGGAACGCGGAAACCGTCTCTACAAGCAAAATCCGTGGCTATCCTGGGGGCGGGGGAAACTTCCCATTATACAAGCCAAAAGCTATAATACTGATGTGATGGTCCCCGCCTCATAATACAAATGTCCCGGTGCGGTGCTGTTTTCCGGCGCCGAGGACAAAAGCCAAGCGCGCACCCAACGCCCAATCGTCATGACGAACCACCACTATTAATTAACTGATTCTTTCCTTCATGCTTATGGTTGGAAAAACCCTTTATTCCTCAACGACTTTGGGGGGGGGGGTAATAATAAAGCAAAGATAACAATATGAATCCACAACGCAAAACCGTCTTGATAAAAAAATAGGATAAGAAATTATTGAGGTAAAGAGGGGGGAGGAGGGGGTTCTTATCCCTCATGTTAGTGGGAAGGACGGTCTTTGTGTTTCACAACAGTCGAGATTTCCACTTTGAATGGCGCCAAGATTTGTTTCAAGGCGTCCACATCTGTCGAAAAGTTGTGCAACTTGATGCCCTTGGGCATCTGGGAAAAATGCAGGTCACCTTGGATAGCGTTATCCTTGACGTGTTTCCGATCGGTGATTCGGATGATCTCGGGTTTCTTCTTGGAGGCAGCCTGTCCGTACTCGAGAAGGCAGAGTGACGGTGGACGGTAGAATTGATTGTCGCACAGGATCCACTCCGACGTGTAGAACCCACCTTCCACAAGCTCTTCTTCAACGCCTCTCCATCGTTCAAACTTGACTAGGGGATCTTTCCAATCGAGGTCTCCAAAGCGCAGCCGAACAGACTGGGAGAACTTGTCGACTTGGGCGAAGCATGTACAGTCTCGCAAGGTCATGGCGACGGGAAAGAATGGATCCGACGGAGACGCTCCGAGAGGACCAACCTCGTCATGTATATCTTGCTGCTTTTTTAAATCGCGAATGGCGTCGTGGCTGGCGATTCGCTGCAGCGCCTCACTGAAGAACTCATAGTCGGGATCATCGGCGAGGTGAGGTGCCATTCGAAAGGGGGAGCAGACTGGGCCAGGACAATCGGAGTTCAGGAGAGCCAGGGGACAGGGTTTCCTCTCTGGTCGCGTCTTGTTTTTGGACAGGTCCTTGGCGAGATTCCTCAGCTCCATGGCACATTGCCTACATCTAATTGCATCCTTGGGCGCGCTGGGGGATTGTGAGAGCCACTTAGGCTTGAACTCGACCAGAACACAATTGTCTAAAGGTTTTGTTTGGACTTGGTTAACTCGAAAAGAAACAAGAACACGAGAGAGAGAGAGAGGGAGAGGGAGAGAGAGAGAGAGAGAGAGGACGGGAAGGGGACGGGAGGGGGCAAGTAGAGAGGGCCTCTTACCCGGGGGACGCATGTCCTCTATGAGGAACCCCCAATCCGTCTCGCCGACGTACGTTCCTTGGAACTTTGCTCTGCGCGTGTGGTTGATATCACGCAGGAGATTGTTGAGTTCCTGAACGATGTTGGACTTGTGAAGGATGACGAGTTCCTGGTGGACCACGTGGTTTCCGAGTATCGGCTTGATGGCGGTTTGAAGGAACCTCTGCTGCAGTAGATAGTTGTAGGTGAGGGGCGCGCCAAGAGACGGGACCTTTGCGACCCTCAAAAGAAGGCCTTTAATGAATTAGCACGAGACTGAAGCGGCAGAAGGGTGAACCCACCTTTGAAGTCGCATCCTCCTGCGCGGTCGCGCTGGGGAGGAGGAGGAGCCTTCAGCTCAAAGACGGCATTGGCAGCGCCCTCGCCGACGAGTTTGACGGGCTTGGTGCCGGCGGGCAGCCTCTTGATGCAATGCTGGTGGTGATGGTGATGCTGGTGATGCTGCTGGCCGAGGCAGTTGGCGAGGCACGGCTCGCTACCGATGAGCTTGAGGATGGCCATGTCTTGAGGGGTCAACCAGCGGCTGTTGTCATCTTCACATTGACAGCAGAGGTCCTGGCCGCCCAAGACGTCGAGGGCGGAGGACAGCGGACGCGAGGTTGAAGGCTGTGTGAGAATGGACGAGGCGTCATCGGAGCAAGGCTCAGGAGAGTCGCCATGATTGGAAGCAGAGTCTTGGTCGCCGGGCTGGGGTGCCACAAGATGCAGGGCCATCATTGGAGGCCCCGGCCCTGCAGGTCTGATGCAAGGCACTGCAGATTGAGCGAGGGGGGCAGATCAAGGCTGGCATGAAGGACAAGAAGGTGAGTGCCAGCCTGCATGTCAGACGGGGCAGCGGGCAAAGAGGCGGCGGCGGCGGCGGCGACGGCGAGGAGGGGCGGCGAGTGGTGACACGAGTGGCACGAGTGGCACGGATGACTTGCGCGACTTGCGTGACGCGGGCCTTTTGTGAGAGGCAGATTGAAGGGCATCCGAGGGCGAGGGCGAGGGCGAGGGCGAGGGCGAGGGCAGGCACTAGACAGCATGGCGAGATGGATGAGATGGACGAGAAGAGAAGAGAAGAAATGGATGAAATGAACATTTCGAACATTTCGAACATTTCGAACAAACCGCCACGCGTTGCGTTGGTGGAGCAGCCAGCTGCCTGGGGACTGCGAGTGGGAGTGGTGCCAGCTGCTTCTCTTCCTTCCTTCCTTTTCTTTCTTTTCTTTTCTTTTCTTTTCCCCTTCCCTCTCCTTTTCCCTTTTCCTTCTTTTCTTTTCTTTGCTTCTGCCTTTTGTTTTCCACTCTCCTACTTCCTAATCCCACGTGAACAGGCCACACATACCCAAGCCACGGACATGAGATGACCGGGGGGTTGGCTGGCGGTGGGAATGGGGGAAGCAAGCAGCCAGCAAGCAGCCTGACAGATTCATCCGAGACATGGGTGAACGCGCCCAGGTCGACCTCCACTTTTATTCAACTCGGCTGCGGCAAGCCCTCAGACGAACCAATCACGGCAGCGCCTAATACAACGTCCACTGACCCTGCGGAATGCCACTGGCAATCAAGGAGTCGCTGATGACGGGATATCCATCATTCTGAGCTTTTTAACCTTATTCGGCTGGCTTCCCGATGCGGCTCGGTTATACATGATGCCCCGAGGCCCTTACCGCTTCACGACCACGCCTTCTTCGCACTTCTGTGACGGCAGTCCCGATCGGTCGTCGGTGAAACCAAAGGTCGTCCCGTTTTCTGTCAACCCAGCCCGGAAAGCAAGTGATTAGCTGTCCAAACTGGGCGTCGACTTGCCAAAGCTGGAAATTGTCCCATCTTGGAGGCGGAATCGGAATATGAAGTTTTGGAAAACGGGCGTATTGCGCCGTGTGAGCGGACTCGTTGCAGGTACCTGCCTGCGGCAAGGGAACTCGAGGGAGGCATTATTTCTACAGGTCCACTTCGCGGTTGGCTAGGCGTTTAAGCCAATGAGCTTCTCGGCTTTGCACTTGGTACACACCACCTCCCTCTCCCCTTCCTGTATCTCCTGCTTTGGCCACATGTTGTGAATGCCAACGCGGTGAAGCACGTTTCTGCGCTCCAGTCCTACAGAGAACAAGTCATATCGTCTGTCGTCTGTCGTCTGTCGATTTGTCACAAACTGACGTTCCAATCCCGGTAGGTGGTGTGGGGTTGGCAACGCCCGATTCTCTCGTGCAACGATGCAACGACCGCAACGACGCACGCTGCCCTCGATTCCCCCCCCTGGTTCCCCTTCTCGTCCCCAGAAACGACGGTCCCCGAGAAGAAGCTCCCCGAGAAGCGCCCCAAAAAAGCTGTCCAACTGTTCAGCCACCGAAGTACATGCAGACGACGGGGAGACAGACAACAGCATCACATTGGGCCGTCGTTGCGTTGCTCTGCATCCCAGTTCCCCCAGTCCCCCCAGTCCCAGAATACGAATCGATCTGGATGCTGCAGCTTGGATGCAACCGCCCGTGATCTGGAAGATGAGCATGCCAAGGCCTCTCTCTCCAACCCCGAGATTGCTCCAAACCCCGATCCAACCAGGCTGGACGTCAATCAAACCAAGTGGACTGACTCTGCGATGCTTTTTCTTAATGATGGAAGGATCAGTGGGTACTCGAGCTACCAAGAGATATATTGCACAGCCGCAGGGTACTCCAGACTCGCTCCGTGCCCGAGCCAGGAACGACGTCTGTGGAGCTGAACATGCACGTCCTCGAGGCATTAATATATCGTCAGCCATGGGTTTGCGGGATATTGGCCGTCTCTTCTCCCACTCCTTCGGCTCTATTCGAGCAACAACATGCTCAAATCTTCTGCGCCATGACATATTATAACCGCCAGACTTTGCCACCCTCCCTCTTTTTTTATTGCATTTTGCATGTCAACAACGATGTTTGATGGGTATCTTTGCCCGCCAATGATAGCCTGTCAGCAACCTTGCTTAACACGAAGCGGCATCATGCTAGCTTTGCTAGCGCCTGATGTTGCTGACGCTAGGAACGAACATGGCAAGGGATGTTGCGACCCAAGTATCCGGTGGTGAGTGTCCCACACGAGCTTCATCTAGCTGAGTGCACGGTACAAACTCGATACTCTATGCTCCGTACTCACGGGCACAATCCACATTCCTGATGTCATCGCGCGTGTGGACTCTGAATCCACAGAGCCAGTACTCCGTATTTGTGGATCTGCAAGTGTCATGGGAGGGCGCTCGCTTTGCAACAAATCGTCTCCCGAGAAAGCTGAGAAAATACCCTATCTGCAAGCCCGACGAGATGCGGTCAAAGCTAATGCAAATCCTCTGGCTGGCCCGTTGTTCCACACAAACATGGATCACGCGAGTAAACCGCTCACAACGCAACATGACTATCAGCTGACGAGCCGCCGAGGCAGCGCCATGGCGAAGCGCATCGTGGTTGGCCCCGCTGCCCGCTTGCATAGAGCAACGTCAGCCATGTTTTCTACATGCACGTTTGTTGTAGAGATAGCTAGCCACCACTAGCCGTCTGATGGGCTAAAACAAGTGCTGAGGCTGCAGCAAACAACGCCAGGGTATTGGGGCTTGCGGGTTAAAATAAAATAAAATAAATAAAAATAAAAATAAAAATAAAAATAAAAAGAGCATTAGCAAGTTGCTATAGGCCATAATAATGCGTGGCAGGTAAAGGCTCCGCCGAGTGTTTAATTTGGAATTGATGCTCGATCCGACAAAGATGCCAGCCGAGCTCGACTAGGGTTGAGAAACCAATGCAGGGAAGAGGGGAGGGGGGCGAAAGCGTCATTTATTGGCGGTGTGCGAGAGTATGGCCTTCGTTTATTTTTATTTATTTGTTTTATTCTTTTCCCTTTCCTCCAAAGGAATCAGAAGGAAGGTGCCACGCACCACACGACCTTCCACTTCCTGCAAGGACCAGCCAAGCAAGGATATAGGAAGGATATAGGGTAGCTCTTCGTTAATATTTGTCAACGAATCTCCGACAATCAAGACGAGAATTCGAGTAATTTCACATAATTCTTATCCGTGTTTTTATCTCTTACCCCAATTGCTGCCAAGCACTGCATGAGGTAAACCCATGTTGAGCACCGGGTGCCTAGCCCATACACCGACTAGAGAACCATGAGCCATCATTAAATCACCTAATTCATTTATTCCCCCATGTCTATGGTGGGTGGCTAGTGTCAAGCGACGGCTTTTCATCCTGGATGTGACATGCAACCGACTTGTACTCCATACTCCGTACCCCGTGTGCTGGTCTAAAATAAAACAGATAAACATCACCACGTGCAATTGTAGACCGGCCGACCCATCAAGCGATAAGCACCCGGTATCACCATCCGTCAATTGTGGCAATGCCGCAAACGCGCCGATAAGCCGTTGGACATGTAGAAGGGGATCAATGATAGGAACTCTCGGCGTAGAGGAGAGGTTCATGTACTTGCTCCATGGTACAGTACCCTAGAGCAAAGTCAGTCTTGGTCCTGGAGGGCTTTCTTGTCGGAAGATGCTTCACGAAGAGCGAAATCACTAGCTTTACGGGTCATGTATATGGCGGTGACGATGCACGGAGACGGGAATTGTAGCCGAGGTCCACGAGGGTTACCTGTGATGCCATGGTGTGCGATGGACTGGTTTAATCCCTTCCCGGCCGTTGCAGTTCCCGAGCACGACCACCATCCCCTGCGCCCGATAAGCCGCCGGGAAAAAAGATACGAGAACCTGAAGCAGGCTTCGTGGCTCGTACGTGGGAAGACCCTTCAAAATATTCGTGTACTGGCATCACACACTGGGTTAATGGCAGAACGCATATGCCGGCTGATGCCATGCTTACGGAGCAAAGGGGCTCGTCTGCATTGTTTCCATGAGTCACAACTGCTTGCTGCGCGATCAAATACCAGAGTACCGCGGGCAAAGGGCGCAAAAGTCTCCTGCAAAGATGGAATTACGTGTGAATCGCAGAACCGTGATCGTGAAGAGAGACGAAAGCAATGCCGTGCTGGTTCGGTCGGGCCGGATACGACAGGTGTTCTTCCTCTTATGCAAGAAGCGGTCTTGATAGGATCACCATGAAAGTCTCCAGAAGGGCGGTCATCAATAAAAGAGAAATCAGCCAGGGACGTGCAGCTGCAGCACCCAATTGTTGTTATTTTCTGCGACCTGAAGGTATCCGCAGCCTTGCCGTGCGGAGCCATGCTCGTGGTAGCAAATGTCGGTGTGCTGGTTTCGTCATCTTGCGGGACACATAGACATTGCCTTGGCGACGTTGTTCGAGGATACCAACTGAAACGCTGTCCACTGCGCTACTGGCAGCTGTTGTGCTTGTGCCTTGAAACATGGCCGCATGTTGATGCTGCTGCCCCGGAATGTGAGCCAACTTGTACCCTCAATTGCATCAGCCATCGGTAAAGAGACTCTGATAGAGGCCCATAAGTTTAGCGTGATTGATACAAATCATCTAGTACAGTTTCGGACTCAATAGGCTGGCTGTCTATGCCATAAGTGGAGGAATAGCAGGCCGGCTGGGAACCCTAGGTAGTTTGTTGATTAATGCAGAACCCCCATTTACAACGACCAAAGGGGAAAGTCTAGCTCGAACGTATGAAGAAGGAGAGCAGAATTGCAGGGCTTGATGTATGCAAAGAATCTTGTCACAATGACTACTCACTTGACTACAAACACCCATGTTGGATAATCTGTACAACCAGACCAGAGCCTTCTCTTCAACCGGAACTCAATGTCCACGTAGCTGCTGATTAACCATAATTAGAACTCTCCGATCGTCGTGGTGAGCAATCACCAGATGAGGGCTCAGCTTAGCTCACTCAATAACGGACTGTGAGCAGGAAAGTGGTTCATACGGCGCTGCTTACTCGACCCGTAGCTCGCAAATCCATCGAGTCAACAACTCTTTCCGATGGCGACGGCTAGGAGAACCGACACTGCTGCTGCTGACATCTGTAGAGCCAGGGCGATGCTTTGCTTTCCAGTCTTTGACTTCCACGTTGCTTCTTTTTACAGACCTTGGGCTCGTCGGTCCGTATGGAAGAATCATTACTCTTCCACTACTTCCACGTCTTCGCTTCTGAGGGGATTACTTGAACTTAAGGATGGTAAGAATGGGAAAGAACGCTGAAGATGGACATGAATCCTAAGATCAAGGTTAGCTGGGTAATTTATGCTCATTTCTTCAGTGAGAGACCAGATTATGAATCGGCTTGTCGTCAACGCAACGCAAACGCATGCCTCAGGAATTCAGCATCAACACCGACCTTGAAGTCAGAGCGTCGTCAAGCCCAAGCCCTTGACCCTCGCGACTAGACCGGGGCAGCACGATAATGAGCTGCACGAGAGCGGGCAAGAAAAGTCGGTCAGGAAAAGGCTAAGGAAAGCCCTCTTCAGTCGTGTGAGGGGTTGAGCATTGAGCATTGAGCTTATAGGACAGCGACATGTGCCCGTTGGTTGCCGCTGCACCTGCCGCCTGCCGCCTGCCAACTGCGCGAGTCGCGCCGGCAAGGGTCCACTTTATAGGGCCAGTGGCAGCAGTATTAGCAACAGCGGCAGCAGCAGCAGCAGCAGCAGCAGCAGCAGCGCTCCTTCCCTTCCAGCCTCGGCCTCGGGTTCGTGGGGCGGTGGGCGGTGGGCGGTGGGCTGGCTGCCCTTGGCGACTTCGTCATTCCTTCCTTCCTTTCCATGCCCCATCTCCGTCCCATCCCCGTCCCATCATCGTCTCATCCCTGTCGTGCGTATCATATCATCCCCCATTGCCCGCTGCATCGACGCCAGCCTGACCGTCAACTTCATCCCCATCTTCCCTCGCGTGATGGTGATTGATCGCATCACCATTCCTCAACACCGTTCAAGGCCCAAACAATCCCAAGCATAGCACGGTTCTTTCGAGTCTTACAACAACATCACAGCCACCCACGATTTGCGCCGCGCATCCGGGCCGCCGGAGCCCTCCATCCATCCTTCGCATGTTTGCAACATCTTGCTAGCCATTTCAATATGGCCTTCAACTTCAACTGGTCGCCGCTTACTGCGGATGCCGAGTTCTACAGTCGTGCGCGGGACCTGCTCACCAAGGCCCTGAACAAGTCGCCGAAGCCGCCCATCATTGTCGATGATATCCTCGTCAGCGAGTTCAACCTTGGCACCGTGCCTCCCGACCTGGAGATCCTCGAGATTGGCGACTTGGCTGAGGACCGATTTCGGGGAATTTTTAAGATGTGCTACTCTGGCGATGCATTTTTGACGCTGAAAACACGGGTTCAGGTATGTTTGCACAATGTTTTTACCGTCTGATATGCGACAACCCGAAAATGCCCGATCATCAGTATTTTTCCGCACCACGCAGGCATGAGCAATATCATATACGATTATATATCCTCTACAGAAGAGTATTTTCGTGACATTCAGAATCCCCATGCCTTTTTTTTTTATTCACATGCACTAGATAATATCTTGCTGTCACTGTTTTTGCACTTTTTCCTTTTTTTTTTTTTTTTCCTGTTTCGGCACAAGCTTCCCCCTTCACCATCACACATCCTCCCTCCCATCACACTGTTCTCTCCATTACATAGTTCAAAAACTCCTACTACGCTCCAAGCCTCGCCTTGCAATGCATTACGCGTTTGTGCGACTGTGGTGGCACTTCAGATCGCCCCTCGAAAACAATTCATGCCTTTCCACCCCAAGGACAGGGATGTCGCGTAATGCGACGAAATGATCTCCACCCCGGACGCAGGGGTCCAACTTGGTTGAAGCTGTTGCTAACCTGGCATCCATCCATCTTTAGGCGAACCCGTTAAACACCTACCTCTATTCCAAGCCAAGCTTCACGTCGCCTCAGCCTCTGGCTGCCGCGTCCGGACTCACCATTCCCCTCTCAATCACTCTGTCGGACATCAAGCTTTCGGCCTTCATCATCCTTGTCTTTTCCAAGCAAAAAGGCCTCACTTTGGTATTTCGCAATGACCCGCTCGAGTCCCTCAAGGTCTCATCGACCTTTGACTCGATACAGTTTGTCCGCGACTATCTTCAACGGACTATCGAGCAGCAGCTTCGCAACCTGATGATGGATGAGCTTCCCGCCATCATCCACAGGCTTTCCTTGGAGCTCTGGTGCCCGGATCAGGCACACAAGGCCCCCCAGTCACCCCTTGAAGACGTCGACGAAAAGGGTGCGGATCCATTCGCCAGCCCACCTCTGGATCCTGTTGATGCTAATGGAAACCTTCTGGATTACAACACTGTATCAGAGCTGGCTCTCAATGGCGGGGGCGAGACTCAATCACTGTTTTCGCAAAAGAACCTGGTGCGCCTGGCGACCTTGAACGACTCTCATCGAACCCTCTCGCTATTCACTCCAGGTATCAAGGATGTTGTCTTTCGCGCCTGGACTGGGTTTGGAGATCAATCTGACGCCCCCAGTCCTCCGTTTACTACCCATAGCTTAGCCAAGATATATTCCTTGCCAACTGGGGGCTGCACTACCTACACCTTTTCCGATTCAGACAGCACAACTCACGGGTACTTGCCATCGAGGTCGTCCGTCATGAGCCTCAAATCAGCCGCCAACGGATTCGCACATAATACCGCCAATCACCGCTCCAGACCTGGCCGCAAGAAGAAGACCAGAGTGGTCAACTTGCGAAGGGCCAAGTCCGAGGCTGGATCTTCGGACGTCACTTCAGAGGGCATCTCTGACACAGCATCCGTCCATGTCCCGTCGTCGGAGCCCGCCGTTGTGCCCTCTATCCCAGAAGAACCTGCTTCAGAGTTTGCCAGTGTCGAAGACACCCCCACAGGCAAGCTTCACTTCGGACCCTCACACATGGGACACTCGGCTGCCATTCGCCATACAATTATGCCCGACATCTACAAGAAAAAAACGGAGCAACCAACGGCAGGAGGAGAAGACTCCAAGATGGCCATCCCTCCCCCAACCAGCTTCGACCTGATGGCCGCCGAAAAAGCCCCCTTGGACAAAGACGACAAGCCCATACGGGACCCGTATCAAGCATGTGGCAACTCTGACACATCATCTGTGATTTTGGAGCAAGCGTGGATTATGAAGATGGCAGGTGAGATTGCCAGGCGGGTTTACGACGAGAAACATGGTCGACAAGGCATCTGGGAGGAATCAGACGCAGCTCCGCCTCCCACATACGAGGCTGCTACCCACTGACGACCGCGCCAACCCAGAGACGCCAACAGGGAAAACCTGTACATGGCGCGAACTGACTCGTTCGAGACCAGCTTTCACACCTTCGTTTTGAATTTCCGGCACTCTCCAACGTAGAGGCGTTTGGGTCCTTGGGGAAACATCTCTCGAAACGTACTTGGATCACGGCGTTTCCATTCATTCCATTACGAGCGGCTGACTTTTTTTTTTTGTTCCTTTATTGCTCATCGGCTTTGAAGACGTATTTATTTTCTGTTTCGGATCATTGCAATTCACCCTGGGAGTTGAGCGGAGAGGTCCAGGGGCGTTTTGAATTGGCGGAAGTCTTGAGGATGCCTGCAGTCTAGTCTAGGGATACATAGTGTCGGTTGTTTTACGATTGTTACATTGGGGACTGTGGGTCATGGAAGGAGTGTGATGGGGTTTGAAAAGCGAATTTGGGTTTATATAGTTCACGGATGGGGCAGTGCCCTTTGAACAATTGCATCGAACGGCCTTGCCCGACTTGACTATGTGGTCCCATTGATTGGTGTTTTGAAGTTTTTTGACGCGTAGTATCATAACGGTGTTGTTGTTGTATTCGAGTCTCGGTAAAAATGACATGAAGCCACACTTTGCCTGACTTTACTGGATGAGCACTATGTACCAGGTTCCTGACTGCGCACTCGGTCAAGGCACGACAGGTGCCATCGCAGACTGCGCAAAGTGTCGAGATGCATAGCTACTGGCGAGGAGCCTCGCGGTATGTGCGGCAACGTAGATATCCGTGCCACCGGTGCCTCGCTGGTAGACGCTGGGTGCGACCAATCACGCTATTGGTTCGATGAAGCGCCGCGAGCTGCGGATTCGTTTGTCGCTGTGTTTGGAGGTCTATACCATCTGTACCCGCAGTTGGAGTAGAACTGCGACGGGCATAGCGTTGTCGCATTTGCGCGGGAAGTGTCTGACGGCCAAAACTGCTCGCCTGAGTAGAGGTGATGTAAACGCAGCCGGTCAGGGCGCAAGATTTGTAAACGGCTTTCGGCAACGACCCTAGGCAGATTTGGCACCGGCAGCCTGGTTCTCGGCCTTCAGCCTGGCCAGCAAGCCCTCCTTGGCCTTGAGCTCGGACAGGATCCGCTTGCACATGTGCTCCGTCTTGTCCTGGGCGTCCTTGAGCCTGCGCACCTCGGCGGCCTCGGTCTCGCGGCTGAAGGGCTGGCCGGGCCGGTTGTGGTTCGGGATCATGGCGGTGCGCTCCCACACCTCGCCGCAGTCGGGCGCAGGGAGCGGCGGCGCGGCGCGGTTCTTGCCCTTGCCCTTGCCCCCCGCGGCCGGGGCCCTCCGGCCCCTGGGCAGGGCGCCGGAGGTGAGGATCTGGTAAAAGGCCTCGTAGGGCTCGTTGAAGAGCTGCTCCTCGTAGCTCCAGGAGCGCACCTCGCCGCTCTTGGTGACCATGGCCTGCTTCTCCTCCTCGGTCCGGCCGTAGGGGTGCAGGCGCAGGTAGTGGTACAGCGTCTGGGGCTTCTCGCCCGAGTCGTTGACGTAGTAGAGCTTGATGGTGATGTCGAATTCGCCCCAGCCAGTTTCGCGGACGGCGAAGGGCTTGCCCGGTTCGCCCTCGACCACTGCGAGAGAGGGAGAGGTGATTAGTCTAAGTCGGGATGGAGGCGGTGTGTTTCTGCAATTTGAATGGGCACAGGGGTTTTTTTTTTTTTTTTTTTTTTCTTACTGCGCACGTAGTTGGGGATCGACTCGTGAAGCTTAAACTGCACGCGTCGCACCCAGTATGTTATGTCTGTGTCCTCGAGGCCCTTGACGAAGACTTCCCACGAGTGCGTGTGGTTGTCGGGCGTGCCGGGGGGCTTGGGGTTCGATTCGGAGAAGGGGACGGCGGTCGTGCCGACGATGAAGGGTCGGCGCACTTGGGTTAGCTTGACGCGCTTGCCGAGCTGGTTCGAGGGCGCCATGGTGGGATCATGGGTGTTTGTAGTCGTGAGTTGCAGCAATGAGAGTCGGGGGAGGTGGCATGAGTTCTGTTGCGCAGTGTGGCTTGGTTGCTGGGACAGCCACAGCCACAGCCACATGGTCGTCTCACGTTACGTCTTGTGCCGTAGAAACAACAACAGCCTGCATCCGTAGAGCCAACAAGTGCGGACACAAGCTATTCATTAGGCCAAGAATGCTCTGGAGCATCGTGTCGTCTACCATGCCATAGAAACTACTTGACAATATAAATCCGACACGGCCATGTGTCCACCCTGATAACCAGAGCCGACGGCTCTCAGCGGAAAGGGTTTCCCCCTCCAGACGTACGTGAAACGACAATGAAGCCCGTTCTACGTTTTTCGTCAGCATACGAGAACAGATGCGGTCGGGCATTGTTGCCACTTACGTTGGCTTGATGGCCTTGTTCAGGAACAGAAACTCGAGGGTCGCGAATGCCGGACTGCATATGATGATGATCCAGATCATGTACAGGCACGCATTCCCAGTCACCTTGGATCGGCTGGCGATACGGCATGTTTGACTGATGGCCTTGGCGAGAGTGAAGGGGAATAGTCCCAGGAAGGCCCCGAGGTAGAGAGTGGCGACGTCGACCATGTTCGAGACGGGCTTGCTTCTTGAGTTAGACGCCGTTGCGGGTGAAACAACACGCTCGACCACGGAAACGGGTTTGCAGGGACCATGCAATAGAGATCCGGAGGCAAAACGTGTACTATATACTCTCTTTCTTGATTTTGTTCCTGTCGTGTAGAAAAGAAGGCTGGAAACACGGGCATAAGATCGCAACATGGGCCCTGTCGTACCTTGCCCAAGTTTCACCTCCTGGACAGGGCCGGCTTCAGACCGTACAAGACCGACTTATTATGCTGATCTCCATCAGAAAATTCTTCCTCTCCCAATCCTCGAGTCTCTGTCGTGGGAGTCATGTCCGGCTGGCAAAACGAGACTCAGGGTTTGGTTTGGACTATAAAGGACATCTTCATCGGTCTCTGGGACATGTAGATTAGCCATGGTGGTTCGGGCTAACGCTTTTATTCATTATGTACCACGCTATATGTATGGGAATTATAGACATGATGGCATAGTAAGAGCTTTTTCGCAGGCGCCGTATTGGGGATGGGAGGTGGTATATTGTCACGGTGCATCCTGTCAGCACACGTCGTCTGGTGCGCAGACGGTGACATGTATTCCCGAAACATGGACATGATATGTCCTCGCTTTTGCTGTATTTGGCTTGGGGGCCAAGACTGGTATGTAAAGCTGGATATGTTGTGTCTGGTTGTAGGCCATTGTTGCCAAGCGGTTGAGGTTGGGCATGCACCTTGGCAGCTAGCCACCAAGGCTGCCAAAGTCAGCTCGGAGAAAGAATACTTCAATGAGATGAATGGAAGATGAACAACGCAAAGAAGGGACGGCTTTTGCTTGCTTTTTTTT
>JFZS01000406.1:0-19733 GCA_000709145.1 Balansia obtecta B249 | reverse complement strand
AAAAGGGGGGCGCATTCGACTGACCTATTTGCCAGCGAACTTGCCCGCGAGAAGATGTGGGCTCGCATCCACCTGATTCCACTCCTGCAAGCGGAGGAAGATCGCGACCAAGTCCGAAGATACTGGGCCGATCAGAAGCGCGAGAAGGAGCTACTTGGCGAGAACATCAAGGTCTATAATAATGAGAGGTGCGTTCTGAAGCGAGCCCCCTTGCTCGTTTATCCATGGCTCGATTCGTGCGTTGAACGCAATTGTTGGCTGACCATTTACTCTTGGTAGCCGATTCGTCCGGCCGACGTTTGCTGTCTCTCCTGCGCCGTCGAAATAAGTGTTGATGCAATTGAGGGATTAGGAGACACCACCTGACGGTGATGGAGCAAGATGCTGAGGCACCGTTTGTACATATGTATTCCAATATTCAGGGCAAGGAAGGAATGCCGATTCTGCTGGCTTCGAGGGCGTGTGTTATGCAGTTTTGTCGCCTTGATAGAGACGCTGACATCTTGTCTATTGTGGCTAACAGTCGACACGTGCTTTGGCCATATTGAGATCGATGAGATAAAGCGCGGGTCCTGCGAGAAAGGCCCATTTCCCTCGGAGCTTCTGCGCAATACGCAATTTACTGCAATGTAACACGGACAAAGGATGGAATCATGCCCACGAGGTCACTGAGCTTCGTACCAGGAAATGCGCAACAACACTCGCACAAGCACGCTTGATACGGCCTGATACAGCGAGCGAGCCAATAAAGGAGGTTTAATTGCTGTCTATTGCTGCCCGCTTTGGTAATTTGATAAACACGGTTAAATTACTAAAGTAATCGGGGATTGTAACCGCTGAGTTTGTCGGGTGTCGGGGAGGGGTTTGCAGGTACTCGCGGAGACATTTTTACTCTAATTCTGTTGTCTACCACTTTCTCTTGCAGCTCTATTGCAATTGCACGCCAGTCGGGATGCCATACACAGCAACTTAACTAGCAGCGACAGTTGCCTGATACCTTGTGTAAAGCCTTACGAATCGTACGAAAACGTTGTCAGACTAGCGAATTTACGCCTACAGGCCGTTATAGACGTCTTCGATGAGGGTAAGATTGGCATTTGCATACTTTGTAATGGAATATAACACCGGCAACATCGGGTAGCTAAGGAATGTAGGGTGCTCAACGACCCAACCAACAATGCCCTCAATTGCCGCAAGCCCCCTCCAAGCCGGCGGGATTTCGGATCTTTGGTATATAATAACAAGGCACGGAGTAAAGGGTGCAATGTCCTCCATGCCCTGTACTTACTGCAACGATTCATTTGGTTGGGCAAGAATCAGTGTCGGCACGGAAGCTTAGTCTTATCGGCAGCAAAAGTTTCTTTCTGCAACAAAGCAAAATAGCGCACGCTCGGTCCCCTTGGGTAGATGGGATCGTGGCCTAGACAACTTATGATTTGCCCGGCTACCTCGGTTGCGGGAGTCGCGGTTGAGGGGTTTGGGATGAGGGTGATATCGCGAACCGCACCAGAGACTTTGGGTTATGCTTTGTGTGCATTTTCTAGGTTCTTTTTGTGATGAACGAGCCAGTAATGAGTTGGCTGGCATTGATGTTCATTCAGCCTTGGCGCTAGACAACCAGTATAAATATCAGCAAAGCGTATCATCTGTGAATAGAGCCCCATATGAGAACCACGAAACATCGTCGGGTCCAGATACAAGACATCGTTCATCCGCCCCGGTTTCTTCAGCGTCGAGGCGTCACAGGATCTGCCGCCATGGCTCGGCTTCCGCTCTGTGCCCTGGCCTGGGCAGTTAGTCTTCTCCAGCTGCTGGCTGTGTGCCCCGTTGGCGCCCATACGGCCAACAGCTTCCATCCGGGACAAGTCCAACTTACGGACAGCCGATGGGCAGACTCCCAGCAGCGCACGCTAAGCTACCTGCTCTTCATCGACATGGACAGGCTGCTTTATAATTTCCGCGCCAATCACAAGCTCGACACCAAGGGGGCCAAGCCGAACGAAGGTTGGGACGCGCCCGACTTCGGATTCCGCTCGCATACGCAGGGCCACTTCCTGAGCGCGTGGTCTCAGTGCTATGCTGCCCTCGGAAACCCCGATTGCCTCAGCCGCGTCAAGTATTTCGTCGCGGAACTGGCCAAGTGCCAGGCGAACAACAAGGCGGTCGGCTTCAGCCCTGGGTATCTGAGTGGCTTCCCCGAGTCCAGGATCGACAGGCTGCACGATGGCACATTGAGTCGCGGGCGTGTCCCGTATTATTGTCTGCACAAGACCATGGCAGGCCTTCTCGACGCTTGGAGCCTCACAGGCAGTCTGGAGGCCCGAGACGTCCTCCTCAAGTTTGGAGATTGGACAGACTCCAAGACGGGGGGCGTACCATATCACGTGATGCAGGCCGCGCTTGAGACCGAGTACGGTGGCATGAACGACGTCTTTGCTCAGCTGTACCGGATGACCGAGGACCAGAAATGGCTCAACGTGGCCAAGCGGTTCGACCATGCCGCCGTCTTCGATCCTCTGGCTGCAAACCATGATGAACTCGATGGCCTTCATGCAAACACCCAGGCCGCCAAGCTTGTCGGCGTGAGCACCGAGTACCAAGCTTCGGGAAGCCAACGATATCTCGACATTGCTCGGAATGCCTGGAACATCATCACCAGCGCGCACACGTACGCAATCGGTGGGTTCAGCCAGGACGAGGGCTTCCACAAGCCTAATGCTATCGTCCGCTACCTGGCTGACAATACCTGC
The DNA here is from genome assembly GCA_000709145.1 of Balansia obtecta B249. Lineage (NCBI taxonomy): Eukaryota > Fungi > Ascomycota > Sordariomycetes > Hypocreales > Clavicipitaceae > Balansia > Balansia obtecta. The sequence goes on along the minus strand of JFZS01000406.1, from coordinate 16,983 downwards.
GAGACCTGCGGCACGTACAACATGCTCAAGTTGACGAGGAACCTGTGGTCAAGTGACCCCAGCTCCGTACACTACTTCGACTACTACGAGCACGCCCTCCTGAACCACCTCCTTGGCGTCCAGAACATCACGGACCCCCACGGTCACACCATCTATTTCACGCCTCTGAGCGCTGGCGGTCGTCGAGAATGGTGGAGCACAGACTATGAAACCTTCACGTGTTGCCAGTCCACGTCCCTTGAGACCTTCACCAAGTTGATGGACTCCATCTACTGGCACGATGATCGCGACGATCTCTATGTCAATCTGTTTATCCCCTCCAAGCTGCACTGGAAGAGGACCCGCGACGTTGTCCTCACCCAGAGCACAACCTATCCCGTCTCCGACACTACCACATTTACAATCCAAGGCTCCGGCTCCTTTGCGATCAATATCCGCATCCCCAAGTGGACGACCTCTGATGCGTCGGTCCTTGTGAACGGCCAGCACGACCAGAAAGTCACCCCTAAGCCCGGGTCGTATGCTCGCATTGAGCGGCAATGGAAGGATGGCGACACCATCACCGTGAAGCTCCCCATGACGCTGCGCAAGATTGTGGCGAACGACAACGAGGCGATTGCTGCTATCGCATTTGGTCCCACTATATTGGCTGGAAATTACGGGAACGAGGAGCTTGATAGTATTCCTCCCCTGGACTTCAACTCGGTCAAGCGCGTGCAGAGCGATAAGTTGATCTTCAAGGGCACTTCGAATGGGGCAACCATTAATCTTGATGCATTTTTCAATGCGTATAATTATAATTACAATGTTTACTGGCTGGTGAAATGAGTAACTTGTGCAGTCGGGAGTTTGAGAGGCCTGTGTGTGTGTGTGTGGTGTTCCGGTGAGTGAGTTTGGTGTCATGTAGGTGAGTGAGTTGACTTCACCTTGGCCGGAGTTGCATTTGCTATTTACGGGGACACAGTCTATGCAGTCATTGAGATGAGTTAAATGAGCACGAAAACCCAATTGAAACAATTCATAGTATGTCGCGTTAAAACTAACACCCACAAGGCACAGTTGTAGTGCCCGAGCACAACAAGAGATGGAAGGAGGTCGGAAAAGAGGAATCACAGTAAACATTATCAATACCTTCAGCTCGGTTCATTGTAGCCAACAACAAACTTTGCTGTCCTAGTTGTGCTGTTGTTGAAGGGGAATTCTATCAACAGGAATATAGAATGGTTCTTGTATCCAGAAGGAAGAAGAGCTACCACATGATGTTCTAATCGACGACCTTACCAACTAAGGAACCCGTATTATCTGCTGATGCGTCTGATACCCTCGCAGCTGCCCCTATACACACAAGAAGCTACACACTAGACTGTTCAAGCCCCAGGGAATACATTGCGGCGGCGCAGATTGTGTTTCTGAAAACGCTCTGTGTACAACTGGATCCAGACTTTCTTCAAGGCGACTGTCTAGTGCGGCTATGGGCAAGACACACCCGCAGGACCTGTCTCTCAGTGAACTCGACGACGCGTTAGTCAGAAATCACTTTGGCATCGCGGATGTCGGCACCACAGCCAGTTGGTATTAAGCACCTGTCAACGTATATACATACAGAGTCTAAAACTCTGTGTACGACTGATAAAACCACAGCGCCAGTTTTACACCCCAAGCAGACTGCATGCCGTTGTCCTACACCTCTGAGCTGTAAGGTGACTCCCTACTTGAGCCTCAGATCAACCACGTCGCCAACCATGTCAACAGCACCAATCTCATCGAAGAAAACCAGGTCCCCATGTCCTTTTGCCTTTTGGCCCTTTGTATTCCAGCAGGCTGCAGTTCTTGGATACCGAATTTAGCACTGGCCATCAGTATACCCAAGCTAGGCCGTGGCCGCTGCAGTAGCAAGAAGAACTTTGTGGAACGCCTGTGCAACGTAATCCACATTATGCTCAGTCACTACATATGCATTAGCTTCAAGAAAGCACGTCTTTGGAATAGTCATGGACGAACAGCCGGTTATGGATATTCTTCCAGATGGAAGAAGATATACGTGGTACTCCTCTTGCAACAACCGTATCTGGTGCGACTGCAGACGTGTCATCGAGAACATCCCCGTCTACGCTGTGTTAGTCCTTACTGAGCACATCAAAACGAGGGCAACAAAAGAACAGGAAGCTTTACATCCGTTAATATGTGATCCCAGTTCCCTGGTGTTTGCAGTTTTCTCAAAGCGGCCACGAGTCTTGTCCGCATTGACCTGATGCGGCCCGTCATATGAGCGAGGTCCTCGTGCCACTGCTGCTTCAACTCCTTGTCCCCAAGTATCTTGGCTACAATCTTGGCGCCGTTGATAGGGGCGGTCGTTATCTCAGCCCGAGAAAGTTGTGAGAGGAGGCTGACAACCTTGGCACAGGCCTCCTCCGTCCCGCATACGACGTGCAGAGCACCGGCTCTCTCGCCGTACAAACCAAAGTTCTTGGAGAATGATTGTGCCACTAATATCTCCAAGGCCGTATGGCGCAAGAAATACCGTATGGGCCACGCGTCCTCGGCAGCATCTCCAGTGGCAAGGCCCTGACTGCATAGCGAAAATTTAGTCGACGAAGCTTCTTCTTATCCCGGGGGGGTTGGAAAATGGCCACTTACTAGGCTAGATCAAAGAACGGAATTAGTTTCTTCTGTTGGCATATGTCGGCTACGGCCCTCCACTGATCCCTGGTAAAGTCCAGTCCGGTCGGGTTATGTGCGCAGCCGTGCAAGACGACCACGTCGCCTTCAGCAGCATCTGCCTCCAGCGTCGACATGATGTTCTTAAAGTCGACGGTGAACGACTCGGGATCAAAGTGCGAATAGTTCCGGCGCTCGATCCCGCTGTCCGCCTGCTGCCACACCAAGACATGATTGATCCAGGTTGGCTTCGGGATCCAGACTGCACGAGGGCGACTGGCGTGGGCCAAGAACAAGGCACCGATGTGATTCGCTCCGGTGCCTGCCACGGTCTGGACTGAGGCAATTCTTGCGGTTTCCTCGCTCGAAGCATCGAATACAAGCTTTTGGGCATGCGCGAGCAGCTCAGGATGACCTTGAATGGGTGAATGCTCGTGATCCGCCCCCGAGCTGGTTAGCAGCAAGGCTTGCTTGGCCTAGACAGGTACGTCAAGAACAATTTGCAAAAAGGGAACAAAAAAAAAACCTAAATGCAACGAGGGCTGCAGTTACCTTTTGGACGGACGGTAAGATCCACGGTCTAGCATCCTCGTCACGGTAGAACCCTGGGCTCAGGTCAACTTTGAACGGCGAGGTATCTGCCTTGTACACCTCTACTAGGCCGAAGGCAGCATCAGAAGTAGCCTCGGGGAGGCAAGAAAATAGCGACATTCGTGATGGGAGGCAACGATTACTATCTTGTTCCGTAAGAGCAAAGAAAAGGGAGGTTGGAAGAGAGAGAGAGGGGAGGGGGGGGGGGGGGCGGTTAAAGGGTAAGTAGATAGAAACGCGGTTTTAACCTTTCTTGGCTTGACGCGAATGCAACGTTCATGTGAGATGCGTCGTTACTCCCCCAGAATATTCGGTATTACGCATGTCTCAGGAACTTGTTACTTGGGCCGCAACGCAGTGCGGGTGGCGGCAGTAGTAGATGTGACAGGCTTCTGAGACGTGTGCGCTTGTCACACCGACGTTGGATAAAATAGTGCAATGTATACTCCGAATGGAGAATCTACTATTCATGTTTCAGCCGGCAGCTTAATTCATTCTAGGCTGACCTGGCTGTGCCACTGTAAGAATTGACTTCCTTATAAACACGCGCCACCACCCAATCCAATCCAAGCCTTTAGATCCCCCTCCGAACGCCTATACACCTCGTCAAAATGAGCCAATCCAACATTCTGGAGCGACTTGCGGCGCTTGATACAAATACCGTATCAGACGCCTTGGATTTCCTCGGACTCAAAGGCGCCGCGTACGGGCTACTACCGCTCTGGGAGTGTCCGAAAATCGTCGGACGAGCCAGCACTGTGACAGTCGGACGCAAGACCGATACCAATCCCACGGCCCATCTAATCACCCCGATCATAGATGCCGTCACGACAGACGATCGCGTTCTTGTCGTCTCCGGCTGCATCGATGGCGTCTCGTGCTGGGGCGACATTGTCGCCAACGCAGCGAAAGTAAAGGGCATCCGCGGCACAATCTTGGACGGGATGGGTCGTGATATCGAGGGAAACCGTGACTTGGGCTATCCTGTGTACGGTCGCGGCGTGACCATGATCAGCGCTCGCAACAGGATTGTCCAGCTTGCATCTGGAGAACCTGTGCCAATGCGTGGAGCCACGGTGCACCAAGACGACTATGTCATCGCCGATAAGTGCGGCACCGTGTTCGTCCCGGCTGGTCGTATTGAGGAGGTCCTTGAAATAGGCGAACGGGTTGACCGCCGCCAGAATCTCATGATCAAGGCCGTTCGAGAGGGACACCCGGTGTCGCAGGTGATGCACGACAAGCAGTTTGAGTCCATCCGAGACATGGACGCCAAAGAGGAACAGACGCCTTCCATCACGGCCACAGACTCATCCAAGCCCAGCGTCATGAGCCCGAGGAAAGCCAGCGCCGAGGATCAAGAACTAGTTGCATTGTTCGCCACCAGCTCCGATACCGCTTCCGTCTCAGACGCTCTTGACAAGCTTGGGCTCAACGGGCAAGTGTGGAACATTGCGCCTTTGGAAAACTACAAGACGACGATCGTAGGGCCGGCCTTCACTGTACGCTATGTTCCCGCCAGCAGCCCGCCGGGGAGCGTGGGTGATTTCATCGACGACGTGGCCGAGGGCGATGTCGTCGTCATCGACAACGGCGGCCGCACAGACTGCACGGTTTGGGGGGACATTATGACTCAATACGCTGCTTCGCGAGGCATTGCCGGGACCGTGATCGACGGTGTGTGCCGGGACGTCAGCCGCGCCATTGCAGATGATTACCCCCTTTTCACGGCTGGGCGGTGGATGCGCACGGGCAAGGATCGCGTACAAGTGGGCGCCGTCAACGAGCCGATAGGCATCGGCAGGGTACGCGTCCAGGCGCGGGACATTGTCGTGGCCGACGCAAACGGCGTCGTCGTTGTTCCGCGAGATCGGGCAAGAGAGGTTGCCCAAATCGCCCAGGAGATCGAACAGGCCGAGGCTAATATCCGGCAGCTGATATCCCAGGGCGCTACAATTGCCGAAGCACGACGAAAGCTGGGTTATCACACGCTACAGCGCAAGCAGTAGCTTTCGTTTGCGGCGAGCCTGCGGTTTTCTCAACTTCTAGCGAGCACGGTTGTCATGCGGCCACGCTGGTGGATAGCAAGGCAGATGGATATCGCGTCAAAATAGGCAGACTGCTTCAGATGTGCTACGGGGTAGAGTATTAAGGAGGTCTCCGTATGTTATGGATCTTTGCTAGAGTGTTCCCAAAGGACGCATGAAAATCAAGTCGAGACAAGGAACATGTACTCTTGACCGGTTGTAAGTACGCGGTGACCGCAGATTAGTATTCCCAATCCCCAGGCCGGACCTTAAAATTGTATTTTCTTCATCTTCCCGCTACTGCCAACACCCGCCATTTCCCATTATTGGACATCTTCCGGCACCGCGATTGCTGCAGGTATCTATCTCGTCGCTGCGGAACCGTCTTAAGGTTAAAGTGGGGCATGCATAAACCTAACCCATATTTTCCCAATTTACCGGCCCGAGCCGTGGCGAATGCCAATCATGCCTCTTTAAAAGCGGGCTTTAAAAGCGGGTATGCACGGCTACTGTGGGCTGGCGGGGCGCTTACTCCGTACATATGTCTGTACATACATACATACATACATTGACTTCCATCCCACCCGCGCTGCGTCTTCGAGGTTCCTCCGCCATCGGATTTGGAGCTGATCACGTTCACTGCGCCAGTCTGGGCTACTCCCGAGCGTCCTGGTTTGCATCATGACCAAAGTCCGCCGCCTCCTCTCACAGTTCAACACGAACATCTTCCAACGGCGATACGTTACCATGACGAGCCAAATTCAAAATCCGCGCCTCCGCCTCCGCAATGCTCTCCAATCTGGATCCAAACCCATCTTGACTTTTCTGGGGCTGCCCTCTTTCCGGACGGCCCAAGTCATAGCCCAGACCGGAGTTGACGTAAGCATTTCCCTGATTCTTTCCACTCTGTATTTGCCCGCATATCATCAAGCAGCCATCTGCGCGCCGAGATGACAGGACCGCCTTGACCAATTTCACCCGAGGGGGTTGCTTCTCACCAGAATATGCAGCCATCTTGATGGTGGAAGAATCTCGAATCTCGCCACCCCCCCCACCCCCCCCCTTCCTCCTTCTTCAATTGGCGGTGACGAATGCATAGATTTTGAGTGCTGACAAGTTGCGCCAACAGGCCGTCGTCATCGACTGCGAGCACGGATACATCAGTGATGACTCCATGCACAGTGCAACAGCTGCCATCGCAGCCTTTGGAGTCTCGCCGCTTGTTCGTCTCAGAATGACGCACGTGGACCTGGTAAAGAGGGCTTTGGATGCCGGCGCACAGTAAGCCAAGCGGGGATGCTGCCAACTTTCCCAGTTTCTGACCGTATCACAAGCGGTGTAGTCGTGCCTCAGATCAACACTGCAGAAGAGGCCAGCAACGTCGTCTCCTACGCAAAGTTTCCTCCGCAGGGCATTCGCGGACAGGGCTCCGCGTTTCCGGCCATTACTCATGGCATCGACATCCCGTCCTATCTGCGTACGGCAAATGAAACACTTATAACATGCATTCAGATCGAAACGAGGGCGGGGGTCGAGAATGTAGACGCTATCTGTGCTGTGCCTGGAGTTGGTCAGTAACCATTACGGAACTCCCCTTTTCCCCCCTCGTGATAAACTTGGCTAAACTAATACCATGTCAAAAAAGATATGCTCTTTATTGGGCCAAATGACCTTGCCATGTCCCTCTTCGGCTATGCACCGGCCAAAGGCGATGAGCCCGAGTTTCTTGATGCTATCGAAAAGACCGTGGCAGCGGCCAGAAGGCATGGCAAATGGGTCGGACGATTGTCTGACAATGGGGCCTTGGCCAAGCAGCATCTTGAAGTGTTCGACACGGTGGCGATGGGCTATGACGTGCGGGCAATTCAAAATTGGTATGCCCAGGAGTTGCGTGTTGCCCGCTCATGAATCATTACAAAGGAGCAGTGTGTCAGATAATTGACGTAAGGTACAATAATGGCATCATGACCGGAAACACGATCCGTAAATAGTGTTGGCCAGACGTGTGTTTGTGGGAGTGTACATCAGTCTTCACTAATCGACATTATACATCAATTGTACGAGAAACTGGCCAAAATGAGACATGACAATTTGTCTTATATAACCCTCTATGGTCTGTCAACGAGCGACTTATTTCATCGTCTGTGTGAAGAAAGAGTGGCACTCTCCACAAAACGAAACCGGAAACTATTTGACCCAGGATTTAACCTTGATTGTTGCCATGTGTTTCAGCGATTCATCATGGATTGGGCTCTTTCCCTTAGTGGCCAGCCTGAGTTCCGTTTGGACGTCGGAGCATGTAGCTTTTAGCGTGGGCAAGATCCTGTTGATGTGCCTTCACGAGACTCAAGGTATCCGCGCCGGTTACAATCAACTTGAAATCCTTCAGCCATTCTGATGTTTGCGGATCAATCCTAAAGCCGGGTGCCATGAGCGGCAGGCCATGGTCCTTTGCCGCGGTTACCAGCTTAGCCACAGCCGCTTGGAACTTCGGATGGTCACCTTGCCCGGGAGCATTTCGAGATGGTAGGCCAAGCGAAGCGCGGAGATCCCCAGCCCCTAGCATAAGGCAGTTTATGCCAGGCGTCGCGGCGATTTCATTGACGTTTTCAATCCCGAGCTGTCCCCCCATCCAGTCAGTGACACAGGCCCGATTTCGAAATGCATGTGACGCGGGCATAGCCACGAAAAGAATCAAGCACTTACCACGCTTTCTATCTGGCATATAACGGCAATGTTCCTGTCCGCAATTGTCTCTGCTGTATGGCCCGGCGGTGCAAGATTGGTTATGCCGTTCAGCAGTGCGACTGGCGATACAGATCGAGTTCCGCCGGCATACGCATAACGCACTTTCTTCACAGCTGCGGCCGCCTCAGCAGCTGTCTCTATCTGCGGGAAGACGATGGCAGCGGCGCCTTATATAATCAGTCGATTGCTTTCTTTCAAAGTCTATGAATATACTAAGCACTTGGCTTACCCGCATCTAAAGCATATGCCAAAAAGTCTGAGTCAGGGTGTGGAATGCGGACAACCGCGCACGTTTTTCCCTGGCTCGCGAAGTTGATGGTGTGTATGATGTCTACCAGCGTCTCCGGACTCATTGCTCTGCGTGACTGTCATTAGAGCGGTAGGTTCGATCCAGAGGCTGGGAAGCATGCTAGCTCACGAATGCAGAGTGTCCACAAAGATGAAATCAAATCCAATCACTGCCACGATGCGGGCAGTTTGGGTGTGTGGGATCGTCATCAGTACACCAAACAAATATTTCGGCTTCTCTTCCTGCTGCCCGTCCGGGCAGGGGCTGATTGCCGCGACAAAGTTTGATGGCTGATAAAGTGAGAGGGCTCGGAAATGATCCATCGTAGCTTGCTTAGACCGATTCTTGGTACACCGAAAAGAATGTCGCCCTTGATTGCTACCGTGGGCGTCTACAAATACGCATCAGTCTGATAAGAAAGGCTGGGTCCTGTCGGGCAAGGAATGTCTTCACAGTTATCGGTATTAATGCCTGGCAAGCCCCGTCAACATCCTTGTCAGCACCACGATGTTAGCTACATCGTCATTATAGTGGGTATGACTTACTCCTTGTTGGGTTATTTCTTTGTTGTTGAATGGGGATGCCGATTTCCCGCCACTTTTGCCTGCAGAGCGTGGGTTGCTTGGTGATGGAAGCTTCAGGTATGCCTTTCCCACCCACACAAGAGACGATCAATTTTCCGAATCTGATTCATCGCCTGCATTGTGACCAGGTTTCGAGGAATTTATTTTCATGTGAAGCACTTGCCACCGCCTTCATTCCCTAGCCGTTTGTGGCCAGCCATGAGATATGCAGATGATGGTGGTGGTGGGAGCGAAAACTGGTAAACGAATGTTATCCTTCTCCCAGATGTAGACTTTCACAACCTGATACAACACACTAATAGGGGCAAGCCTGTCCTCTATGGCGCAGCTGCAGCCGAAACGTTGGAATTCAGCCAGCCATGCATGTGTGTAATCTGGATAGTAAGGATATAAGCAGAAAAGAAAAGAAAATTTCATTGTCTTGCGGGTAGGATGTGACACGCGCAATCGAGGCAAAAGTCAGAGAGATCAGCATAGGCAACAACTCGCCGCGAGCCAAGCTCACCGCAAGTGCAGCGGCCGCCAGCATAGCGTACGGGGGTCCCCTTCCGACAACGCCACGGCACGGCTAAAGTGGCAGACTTTTGACTGTGTCTAAGACGGTAAGACATTTGTTATGATTTTAAAGTCATGGGCAGATATCGAGCAAAATTCGGACGGCAACGTTGTCCATGCAACAACCCGATCTCTGCCTCCTCCGTCTTCATCTTGTGCCCTGGGCCAGAACCGCATAATTAAACAGGAACATTGGTTCGCCTTTCACGGAGAAAGATACTTGGGCTAGCAGTTATGCACTTATAGGTGAATGGAAATGTGACCCGGGGGAGGGGGGGGGGGGGGACAGGGTGAGTGCGACGGGTCACGAGAGGCGGTGCCTTTTCCACACGCTTGCGGCATGTCGTCCGAAAAGATACCGTTCCCAACGTTTTCATTTTGAAACTAGTCATGCCAGTAAGTCAGCGGTCGGCTAGGCTAGGCATGAGCTGGAGGAAAGGATATGATAGACAGGGCCGATACAACATCAGGGACTAATGCACCTACGTCTTTGTTCCTTTGGTCATGGGTGGGAAACGTTGCCTGGATCGACTTGGGACAGGTGAAGAGTTGAACGCAACGACAGGCGTATATCAATCAAGCCCCACTCAGCTGCATTTCCATTGTAGACACGACTTGGCCATGAGACTATATTCGGGCTCGGCACACCCGTACACCTCAGGTGACTGACTGAATGTGTGGTCGAACAACACATGCGGCGGCCCTATCATGACTGGTTGTGCTGATCGTGACAATGGAACTTATGGAATGCCAAATACGTACCCTGCGGCACACACTAACAGAGACTTTTTGTATTATTCAATGGAACACTTCGTCGGCCCAGGGTGCCCAGGGTGTGGAGGGTATAGGACGTATCGTATGTATGTACGTGATCGAAAGTCGAAATTTGTAATTGTGCCGGACCCCCCCTCCCCGCCCCCTTATCTATCCATGCATGACATGAGTCATGCAGAGTTATGCAGAGTTATGCATTATTCACCCCGGGAAAACAGTTTCCCCGCCAAAGAAGGAACCCCAAAAGAGAGAACATGACATACGTACATATTGTATACGGAATACTGCCATGAGCAATTCAGCACCGGGTATCGAATCGTCCCCGAAAATGGATTCCTATGCCATCATTTTAAATCCGACACTACCTGTTCCATCGAAATAATGTCTTGCTTCAGGAGTGAGATGGCGGAAGAATCCCAGGAACGCATCGAGAGATTTCACCTACACACACCGTAGCACTTGCGCAAGAACTCCTGCATTTGCTTAAAATCCATATGACAGATCCTACTGGTGTACGATGACGTAGGACAACGGTCCTTGTCAGATTGTCAACGGCTGGGCCATTGCCCTTCTCGTTCAAGACGCGCGGAATCACTCATGCAGCCACGAGGAGCGCCGCTAGCCGTGCGGAGTTAGTTTTAGATATATTCGGTATTACCACCCTGCAAGCACGAATCCTCGGGAGGCCAGATTCGGCTCGGCGACAGGGTGAACAGTTTTGCCCGCATTTTGATAAATGGCCCTTGTTGCGTGTCTCAAATTGTGGCTGGCTGAGTTCGTATATGTCGCTGATTGACATCCGTGCTGCATGTAGCGAAGCCGCTACGCCATGGTTCGGGCCGTAATGCCTAATCTCCAAATGAAAAAGAAGAAAGAAAAAAAACCGCAATTCCGGTGACTGTACCATTGTCTCAGGAGGCATTAATCTGTGGAATTTTCAAGGCCAAGAAGAAGAAAATAGACCTACTCCTAATACTCCGTACTGCGCAACGACGGAAACTCGTGAGGCAAATTTCTCGTTGATCCGAATACTTACTGATCAATTAAATTTTCCTTTCTTAAACATCCCTGCCATTTTGTGTCTGCACTGCATGAGGTAAGGCTTAAGAATATAGCACCGTGTGCCTAGTCATATCCTAACTGAGAACCATTGAAATACCAAACAAAATACCGTACATACGAACGCCATGATCAAGCTTTCGGAATCAAGGCTCGTGGCTAGGTTACTTGTTACTTGTGCGCTGAGAATGCATATTGACCACTGTCTCTGATAAAAGGCGCATTATTGCCAAGCCATTGGGTTTATCTCGGCGAGGTCATCAGTCACACTGTTAACATCGCCTGATCGCCTTGGCCACCTGTCTTGGTGTCTTGCCGCTTGTCATTGTCTATATGTAAATCGAAGCACGAACCTTGCAACAAGAGATCAGCATGCTAGGACTCACGTTAATGAAACATGTTTTCCTGCGAAAAAAAAAAAAAGAAGAAGAAGAAGAAGAAGAAGAAAGAAAGAAAAGGGCTTAAAGAGCGAAGGGAGCAGTACCAAGAAAAATTGGTTCCCCCTATCTTCCCGACCCTATTGACAATCCATCGCGTTGGTTTGGGATTGAACTTCACCGATGGCAGTTGGAGTTTGAACAAACCTATCGCAGGCCCTTGTGATAAAAGATATGACATTTCACTAATGGCTAATGTGTTTTTAGTTGAGATAAGCAGAAAAGGAATGTGGGAACTATTTTGAGGCGCTTGTCGGCATCGGCTGCGAGGGTACAGAAGTCTCTCTCTCCTAGCCAGCTCCAAGACCGACTATGCTTTTCACCTCCAATATAATCAAGATTTCACGTGCAATACCTGATGATGTCAAGACCTACGTCATTGACCCCTGTCAGGAGTACTTCACCAAGTGGACGGCCAAGTCCGTTCAACTGTAGCGACAAAACTATAGGAACGGCCACTTAATGCGCCAGGCTGGCTCGATCATTGACCGAGGGCTTCCCATGAGTCTTCAAACGACCTAAGGTATTGACGGAATCTGACCTGAGGTCTCGGTCGAGAACTACGGAGTGAGGACATTACGGAGCTGCTCCAACATGCGTAGGTCATTGATGAGAATCCACGTTCAGGAAATGAAACGATGGAGTCGCGAACCGACCAAGTTCAGCTCTCCGCTCACAATATGGTGCAAGAGCAACATCACACGAGTGTTTGACTTCTTCAGTAGAAAGGCAAGCAGTAGAGTGCAGAATTGCCGCGAGCACCAATGCACGGGTACCTTTGTGTAGATAGAAGAACCTATGCTAAAAACCAGCACCTAAAAACACCCAGTTTAATATCTTCGTCACACGGTGGCCCGAGCCTCGGAGAAGAAGATAGCATTAGAGTGTAGTCAAGACGAGTACCTAAACAAAAAGTATAGGACGCCATTCCACGGCTGAATGCTGTCTCGAGTGCTGCCTGCGAGGTACGCCAATTCTCTTCAGAGATCTGAATTGACTACAGATTCTGAATTGGCTCAATAAACTAGGCTTATTTGCTTGTTTTTGATAAAAAGTACCACGTAACAGAACTTGAACGCTCGCCGTGCGGGTTCCAAAAAGACTGACCGACTGATATCCAAAATACTACCTCACCTGTATGACCTTGCACTTGAGGGCAGTGCAAGGTGTGCACCGTACAACCAACGGAAGGCTGCGAGTCTACAGCAGGAGTAGGAAAGCCATCAAGGTGATTGTCGTACGGGCAGAGTCTCACCTGTAAGAGCCTTTGTGTACCACAACGCAGGGCCGTAACATGTCTAGCTGCTAATCCTGTACTATGCAGCATCAGCTCAATCCCTGTTGACCCAAATAATAACGGGCTAATGGTAAAAGTCGCCAGGAAGCAGCCCCCTATCAGGCTGTTAGCCACCACCAAGTACCCATACGCACACATTTCATTGACGATTTGGCCTCGAACGCTGTTCCACAGCCGCAAAGCTTCAATAATACATGTCAATATCTCCCTTCTCTATCCCAAAATCGCTGCTACCTGCTCCGCCCCAATCTTCTCGCGAGACCTATTGACCATGTTTGCAACGCCATCATGGCCAAAACCTGGTTTATAACCCGGCCATCACAACTGGGCGTCCGCCTCCGGTCTCAGTTGCAGATAGTATGAGATAATGGTGACGCAGGGTATCTACCTACCTTATGGTATGGGAGTTGCGGTATGTTCAAAGGGCAGTTGAATTAAGCAGCGAACAAATGTTTAGCTATATGCATATTATGACAAAAGGTGAAGATATTATTCTAATATAAAATGAAAGACATTGTATTACTTTCAGAAATGGCCATGGTCTTCCCCCTCTCTCGTTGCCTCTTGGGAATGGTTCAGTCAAGAAGGACATAAAGACAAGGCGACGATTACTCGGACAGATTATGCCATGTGCGTTGCTCTGCCTAGGACTCAAGCAATCTTGTCGATATCCGTCATATCGTCATTTCCTTGCTGATTTTCTCCTGTGACCGGAACTAGCAGCCATGGATTTATTCCTTACAGCCTGTTCAGTTTTGAATGGAGCTGGTGCTGTCTCATGGGCAGGACGCAGAAGAGCGCTAGTACTGCCCAGATAATCATCATCAACCATACGCCGCGCAAGGCCTCCATGAATGACGCCATGACCCCATCATACCATCCATCCGGGAGATGCTTCAGCTCATCCAAGTGATTCCGAATGCGTTCAATTTCGTCAGCGGCTTTCGGCAAATCGCCAAACCTCAACCACAACCGATTGTAGAGCGTGTTCTGGTAGACGGCTGATGCAGCGCTGATACCTAAAGTGCTGCCTAGGCTTCTGATGAAATCTACAAGAAAGATTAGCGTTTATCCCGCTGCTTGAATGTTAGGCTTTGACAAGTGTAGGAGCCGATGGCTTCCGACAAAGGTTAACGTACAAATAGCAGACATGACAACCGCTTGTTGCGAGTGGTCAACTGCCGCGACACACGCGACTTGGGTAGTTGTGATTATAGCACCGTAGCCTGTTCCTAGAAAGAAGAATCCCGCACTACTATACCAGCCCGGGCTAGTCGCAGTTTGCTGGGCAAAGAACACGGCACCCACAGCAGCGAGGGCCAGACTCGGGGCCCCGAGTCCGACGTACTTCCCGGTCCGTCTCATGAAGTAGCCCGCGCCCAGGGCGCCCAGAGAGTCGCCAATGGGCGATGGCAAGATCTTGCGGCCTGCGCTGGTGGCGCTGTGGCCCAGGACCTGGAGGTACAGCGGCACGTAGAAGATGGCAGACATGATGAGCATGTCGGAAAGAAAGCTCGTGGCTGAGATGGAGAAGATTGTGCGGTCAAGAAGAAGCTTGACGGGAATGATGGGCTGGGCAGCCCTGACCTCCCACCAGATGAAGCCGACGAACATGAGGATAGATAGGGGTATGGTAGTGAGCGGCAAGGGATGACGCCAAGGCACCAAGTTGCCGCCGCTGTTTAGACCCAAGAGCATGAGAACGGTGCAGGAGAAGCTTAGGATGACCCCCAAGTAGTCGATGCGCGCGAGGTATGACTTGTCCGACTTCTTAGGAGGCACCTTGACGAGCAATAGCACTGCTACTGCTGAGATGAGGGACGGGGGCACCTGGGCGAGAAACGCCGTCCGCCATCCCAGCGCTGTATGATCGTGAAGCAGCCCGCCGATGACGCCCCCAAGCATTGCTCCGGAGCAATAGCATAGGTTCGCAACGCCCTGGACGATGCCGCGTTGGCGAAGGGGGACCAGGTCGGAGGCTAGGAAGTTCTGAATGCTCCGTAGGCCGCCGCCTCCGAGGCCAGCAGTGTAGCGGCCCAGCAGCATGGTGTATTTGTCTGTGGCTAGCCCGCAGATGAGGTTTCCAGACGCGAAGAGGATGTTGCTTGCTACGAGGCCCGGACCACGGCCGAAGATGTCTGTGAGTCGGCCGGTGATGGGGACGACTGCGGCGCTGGAGATGAGGTAGGCTGTGGCGAGCCACGATAGCAGGTTGAGCGATCTGAATTCACTTGAGATCGGGGCCGCAAGGGTGGCGATGATGGTTGCGTCTAGAGCCATGAGGAAGACGCCTATCCATGCTGTGCCCATGATGAGGGCCAGTCTCATGAACGGCAACTCCTGAACCAGAACCACCTCCTCATCGTTTCTATATCCACCAAGACTATGGTACTGCGCAGTACCATCTGCCCCAGGATTCAGCAGGGGCGTCCTCTCCGCGCTGATGCTCTCTGTAACACGACCGTGAGTCATGGCTTGTTGTTCTGCCCCTGATATCGCCATAGTAGTCGCCAGGGAACACTCTATAATCATATACTGGCCTCGTCGATTAGCAGACATTGTACATTGTGGCATGTAGTCACACGCGCGTCCATACGTACCTCAAAAGCTCCTGTAGGTCTCTATATGACTGACAACGCTCCAGGAGAATTCTGGGGGCGCTTTCCTGCCCTTTTAAGCAATTGTTACGACCATAATCGGGTCGACCTCCATGGTCAGTGAGTGGCAAGGTGATGAAGTCATTTTTTTTTTTTGAGACAGGTTGTCCACAACTGGTTCTGATCCACTGCCAAGGGATTGCATCAGTCTCTCCCCGTCTGCACAAGTCTTTTTTGGATGAGAATTGGTGATCATGTCTAGGAAGGAGGCTTGTGTTCATGGTGGCGTGGTATAGACCGTCACACGGGGTGGGAGAAGTTCCAACGGCAATTGGACGAGAAGACCAGGTTTCCATTGGAAGATTGTATTATCGTCCCACCTTTCAGAGCTGTATCTGCCTATTTAGGCCAGGTTTTGATGCAGTCATATACACCACCGGCCAAGCCGCCGCTGAGTTTCCGTAGGTACAAATGTTGTATTATGTTATAATATCCTAGCTAAATCAGGAAAGCAGTATGAGGCCGTCAGCTGCTGACGGTACTGTGACGCACTGCAACAGTAGCTGCCCTTCGGCGGTAGCAATCATCACTACATACCCAGGTAGACAGCATAGACGACATAAAGGGCTGCCTTGACGATGGTACCAGGACCAGTTAAACTGTCACCCTTCGACACCAAGCTTACAGGAAACGCCATGTTAGCTCCAGTCAATTTGTAAGACAAGCTCAATGGACTTTGGTAAGGCCCGCCCCTTGTCGGCGCAAACGTGAAGAATGATAGATCATGTTTCATTCCGCCTTGTCTCAGCCGCAGAGCTGTGCCAGCACAACTAGCTGCATTTAGCCATGGCCACTGATTCTCACTCCCCATATGAATCATATGCAAAAAGTGCTGGATTCGGATTCGGCGCCTGACGGAAGTACGCTGTATTCTGGCCAGTTGCTATTCCTTTGCAGCCCACGCCTAGAGCAGCTTGAGCTGCTCAAAGGTGCGACGTTGAGAAATTGTCTAGCGGCGAGGCAGACGGCCTTTACTGCAGCGTAGAGTGTCACGAGGTAACTAGAAAAGCCAGAGAAAATATGACAATGACTGCGGTTCTCAGGGTCTCTTGTGCATCTAGATGCGGTGACGGGGCGTGGCCGTATCAGCCCAGCGCGTCCGTTCGTAGTCGTACAAATAGTCGAGTGCAGCTCCAAGTGCGACTGTGTGAACATAAGCACAAAGAAAAAAAGCACCAAACTGTTTAATTCGACTCGGCTGAAGTCTGTAGATGACGAGAATGTATTTATCGCGATGTACATGCAGGTGATGATCCCGCTTGCCTTGACTAAGACAAAGTTTAGACAATGTCATCCGGCCAAGCCAG
>JFZS01000405.1:0-19981 GCA_000709145.1 Balansia obtecta B249 | reverse complement strand
GGTGAGTGGGGGGGGGGGGCCAAAACATGCGGGCCAAGGCAAGCGCAGAACTGCGGAGGAAAGAGCGAGTCCACGTAAGCAAGCGGGCTGGCTGGTCTTGCTGCTGCTGCAACTAACTAGCTGCCGAACCGACGGCCGCCGGACCGCAATCCGCTGGGCCCTGGCGGGACTGATCAATCGCCGCCACATCATCATCATCATCATCACTTCAAGTTCCATCCGTGCGTGCCGCAGCAGTCAAAGACTCAGTCGGTCAAGTAGCCGTCAGGTACCGAGCGCCATTCCGCTTGGAAGCTCGACAGAGACAGATGCATCTGGATTACACTACAAGATACAGATACGTGTGGTACAAGTCCTGTGACAGCATGCGGTGATCCAAAATCCGAGTGAAGCTTTCATTAGCCCATCATAACTGCATCCCTAACTATATTTTAACCCTCCCAGGTATTCTTCCCAAAAAACTACCAGGCGCCATCCAAGTCTCCCACTCCCGTCAGATCGTTTTCCAGTCGTCGCATGCTTGTTTCATCTCAAAGAGTATTCAAAACTTGCACTGCTTTGCAATGCAGGCAAGATGAGAAGAAAAGAAGGGGGAAAAAAAATACCATTTGGTCGTAGTACAAGGACAACTAGTTGCTCAGCGTGCTATGCTGTTCGCTAACGGAAACTGTGTGACTGAACCAGCCAGCAACAAAGAGGAGATTAAAGATAAAAGGAGTAATTAATCATGGGTCGTGTAGAGGGTATATAACATGTAGTCGAGAAAACCGTCAACTCAGCAGCCATCGGCAGGGTGTCCCCTTTCAATCTGCTGATTCTGATCTGGGCTTGGCTAGTTCCGTCGTGCTCTCGGATTCACAAGCCTCAGAATCAAAAGCTTCTGGCCCGTCCGGTGGTATTCTGAAAAGGCTGCCGAGCCGTGGCCGGTATTGCATCCTGCTATACGTGTTTTCTTGTCTGCCGGCCCCTGCGTTCCAGCCAGTCGAGTTTGTCGGCGTCGTCGTCGTCGTCGTCAGCTTGCCCGACTTGATTTCATTGAACAGCGTCTTGCAGGCCGACCACGATGTCGTTGCATAAATGATGGCGTTCCAGAAGCCCTGCAACGGAAGCACAAACGCACTCATAAACTCGAGCGGTGGTGACCTCTGTTTTTGGTGAACCAACGAGTACACCCGATTCGCGCTCGACGGCATCCAAGTGATGATGATTGCTGTGAAGAAGAGGAACGCGACCTTGGTGTACGACCAGGCCGCGTTGTTCAGCTCATGATTCCGTCGACGAGTCTGGTTGTTCGTCTTGCGGGGAAACGAATTTGCCGTCGTTGGTTGCGTTGTCATCCCTGGGTTTGGCGTGACGACAAAGTCGTCCTGCCCACTTCTGGACCCTTGACATTCCGCCGTGATGTGCACAGAATACGCCCCTCCCCCAGCTTGCCGTCTCGGGTCCGGCTCGCCTACTATTGTTCCCTTTGGGCTGATTTGTCCAAGCTGAATCTCGTTGTTTGCTGCCAGCTCGCTCGTGATCATAACCTCTGTCGTCACTTCCGTGTTTCGGATAGTTGTGTTGTCGTCGAACGACATCGGATCACCATCAGACGATTGAAATTCTCGCAATTGCTTTCGCCTCTCATAGATGGTGCGGCCTGCTCGAAGATAGATGAAAAAAGTGATGGAGATGGTCACCCTGTTTGATTCACACCAAGCGTCAGTCCCACCTTTGTTCGCCCCCCCCCCGAGTCCTTCTTGTTTTCCCTCCTAGGCCAACGTGAATCTTACCAGACAGGGCCATAGAAGCCAGCAATGCGAAGCACGTCCCAATTTTGGCCGATCCAGCACCAGATAGTTGCGTTGCCGTAGACGCGCTCGCCACGACTATTCCGAATGAAGAGGAATGCCACTGCAGGAATTGCTGGTACACCATAGCATCCGATCAAGTATGGGACCTCCATTTTCCGTAAACGCGCTGCATCGAACTTTTGGTAAAAGGTGAGGTAGACATTGATCGCCATCGCCAACGTCCAGAAAGCATCTGCTGGCATAAATCTGTTGATCAAGAATAGACTTGTAAGCAGGTCAAGATTTATAAAAATTAAAAATGCAGCAAAGTGGTTTAGTAAAAAAATAAAAAATAAAAGATAAAAGCATACAGCTGAATGAGACTTGCTTGCAACTGACAACCAAAAGAGTCCATCTGATCCAAGTATGCTCGTGACATCAACGTCCCAACAATGGCAAAAAGGTTCCCGAATGAGGCGTAAAAAACGAGCCGGTTGATCGGTTTATGGAATGAGGTCGAGGCCCAAAAGGTGATCATAATGAAGAGACATCCCAAAAGTGACAGCACCGAGCATGCGCGCTCTATCACACTGATAGCATCGTACTGGCCTTCGCTGATGGGAGCCATGGCTTCGTATTCTGTCCGGCCTTGCCTCGAGGCAAGGCTGATTGCAGAGGTTGCCTGAATTCAGCCACTGTTGGGTGGTTACGGCTGAAAAACATATACACTTCCTCAGCAATCTTGGAGGAATTGTCTGTCGTGGATGACGTATCTGCTCCTTCTTGATCTCGGGTTACAGCATACAGCATGCGTGATCGCCAAACAGGAAGTCACACAAGTCGACGATTGCTGGGGGGGGGGGGGAAGTACGCGAAAATTCCAATTGAAGTTTCGATCATAGACAGGTCCTGGAAGAGAACAGCCGAACAGAGAGCGGTGGCTTGCACAACCAACAGGAAGTGAGAGGGAGTGGAGGTCTGTAAGAACCGATCGAGGTCTATATATGGCCTACTCACAATACAGTAGGGTTTTTCTCATCTGGGGCGATAATCTGAAAAACCAGGGTGTGAGAAAGGGTGGGGGATGCGGAAGAGGGCCACGGAATTACCATTTGTTCGTCTGTAAAGGATACGCAAGGCTCAGGCCAGGGACGCCCGGCCATGTGGTTTGCAGATGTATTGTGCAAAGCGGCTGACGGCTGGAAACGTGGTCAGGGGTCTCGTGTGGTTCGAGAAATACATCGTCGTCTCGCGGAGATCGAGAACGAAAGGCCGAGCATCCGCGCGCAAACAGATTGAACATGCCTGTCTACTCCGCATCTACCGTACCTAGCTACCTATCTGCCTAGGTATGTTAGGTACCCTGCCCCTAGGTAGCTAGATATGTATCGACAGTACCTGGCAGATGGATGGATGGGACGTACGTACAGTGGGTGCGGGATGAGGATGCATCCATCATCTGGCATCAATATCTCTATTTTGCCAAATGTCGTTAGTGTGAAGCAGCAGTGACATGAGGCCGCCACCCGAATGGTTTGACATTCGTTAGAGAAATGACATGGCGGCAACACCAGCCGACGACGGATGGAGCTGACGTCTGACCAGGCCTCTGACAGGCTTTATCCTTGGCCTTCGCGACTATTTCTTTCCGAGGAGGCTCGTTGCTGTTGCCTCAACGGTATGGGCCGGTATGGGCCGGTATGGGCCGGTATGGGCCTTGAATCATGTTTGCCTTGTGACTCGTCCGTGACCCAAGCCGCCCGGGGGCGCAATCTGGCTAGAGACGAGGATGCCGCGTCGGACAGGGATAGACCGGGATGTGCAGCGTACAGTCATCTCGGTGTCGATGCTATCGGTCGATGCTCATGAGTGCGTCATGGCATGATGGCATGATGGCATGATGGCATGATGGCTGGCATACGGTGTCAAACTTGGGCCACGACCAACTCAACACGGAGGTCAAGGGTCAAAGGACGAACGAGGGGAGCGCAAGCGGGCATCCGATTGACAAGATCAAGCAAAGGCACGACAACGACAGGCAGGCACGACAGGCAGGCACGACAGGCAGGCACGACAGGCAGACACGACAGGCAGACACGACAGGACCGGCGGGTACAACAGCGCAGCAGCACAGCGGAGCGCAATGTGCGCCGTTTATCCCGGTCCTCTGGCGCCCCCCTGTCCATGTCTCTGACAAAGTACCCAGGTACCTACTACGGAGTAGACACGTAGGATACGCAGTTTGGGAAGGAGCCTTCCCCTGCGCGCACCTACCTTGCAAAGCTGCATCACGTATATTGACACGGCGGAGTGATCGGTACTCTCTGCCTCGTCCAACTCGTCTAACTCGTCCTACTCATCCAACTCGTCCAACGCCTCCAACGCCTCCAACGTCTCCAACTCGTCCTTCCATCAGTCCCGTCACCTCCAGACGCCCATCTTTTGTCTTCCATGGCGCAGCAGCCGCCTTGCCTACCTACCTAGATCTAGTCGGTATCCATCCCAGGGAGAAATTGCGACTTTCCTGCTATGAAATGACTCATCCCAACAGGCACCTCCTGGTATTTTCGACCACTTGCTCCGTCTTCATTCCAAATTAATTACCACGGCATGATTTTATTATCCCTTTGTGTGTGTGCAAAGGCAGCACCCAGGCCACGGGACCCACCCTCCTTCGATACTTCACTTAGCAGTACTCCTAAACAGCTACAATAAAAGCTAGCTCTAAACCTAAACGCATTTAGTAGTATTCCCTTGTTACAATAGTTTTTGCAATACCTTCCAACACTAATAATAGTAGTAGTACTTTTGTAGAGCTAGAGCTCATCATCTGGGTTAATAATAACTGCTAGCAAGAGAGTTCTGCTAATGCAGGCAACATACAGCCGCATACAGCGGTTACAATGCACTGCTTTATATGACCAGAGATTACCTCCGTACTAGTACTTTTATTATAGTAAGGTTTGTATATAAATTAAAGTGTCGCTTATCGTCCTTAGTTCTGATTGGCCTACTAGCTGGCTTTTGCACACGCCAAGGGATATCTCATTTTACTTCCCAAACACGTTGCAATTGGGGGCCGTGGGCTACAATGTCTCAGCCTAAGAAGCCAAGCCGCTTGGCGCAGAGCCAGCTCGGCTATCAGATTAAGATGCACCAGGCCTCTATCGAAGAGCAAAGTTCGTTGCGTGCTGAGGTACGTAGGCAGGCGATACACGCATCACAATGGTTTTGGTTGCAGCTCGTGTCGAATCGCGGGTTACCGAACAGACCCAGCTCCGCGCTGTTCATTCGAGCTTCTTGAGCAAAATCTTTGGCTTGGATGTGCATGAGGAAATGACGGAGATGTCAGCCTCGGCAAGGATGCTTGAGCGGTGTCGAAACTAGGTTGAAACCAGCGCGTGATGCTTTCCCTCCCCGGCCCGGCGTCATGTTGGCCAATCGAATAACATGAACTAACTCCGTAAATGTATTGCTATACTTGGAAGCCAACATTTCGATCGGCAATCAAGGTGGGGGCTCCAGGACCCGTTGCTGTGGAACTTAAGTTCCTCCCATGTATGTATCTTGTGAGAGCGGGACCCCCGCTGCGCTTTCGACCAGGACAGGCCTGACTTACGAATGTGAACCGGTAGTTGAGGTTGGCGCAGGGTAACATCACCATGGGCCATGTCTTTGCCGCAAACTGGACTTAATCTTGGACCTAAAAGGCCCCCCCCTTCCAATCCATGATCTCATGGATTGGAAGGGGGAGACAGGAGAGTGTGTGTGTGTGTGTGTGTGTGAGCCACTCGACTTCTCAGCAAGCTTCCGACTCTCGAGCCAAGAGAGCCATCCCCATTAGTGTGTATATCGTTTTGCCAACAGATCTCGCTTAACGTATGAATGATTGGTTTCTGGCTGCCCCTTCGGCTTTCGGCGTAATCATGGCCAGATGAGGGCCGTCCCGTCAGCGTCGGCCTGGTCGTTCAGCTAGGAGGCTTACTATCCGGTACCTGGACCGAGATTCCGGAACTTATCAGCACTCTGGCGGCCTTGTATTGTTTGTGCAACTTGAAGTTGGGTTTGCTGGATCCATTGGGTTATAGCTCACCGGCTGGACTTTATTGGTGAGATCAGCAAACCCGCTGTGTTCCCTCCTTCCCCCCTCCCCCCTCCTCCTCCTGCTGTTCATCCCAATCACGACGAGTCGCCAACAAAAAGTGGCTGGGCCATGGCCTGTATGAACTGTGAATAGTATACTACCGAGCGGTTTGTCGTGCATGCCCCATGCCCCATGCCCCATGCCCATGCCCATGCCAAGCTGCCAAGATGCCATCCGTAGATGCCGCTCGGCCAAGGAGTCGGGGTCTCGGCTCTTGGTCTTTGGACCAGGACGAGAATGACCTGCACGGCATTCGTCGGAAAGATACACAACCGCTGCCTTGTGTGATTCTTGGTCATCGGACTGATCACTCTTGTGTGGCGGGCGGAGTGGTGATGAGCACTGGTAAGACGATCCAGACTCATTTGCCAATTTCAGTCTTGCTGCTCGCACAATCGAACCACGATCGAACCACAGTCGAACAACAGTCGGACCTCGGTACCCCTCTCTATCAAGTAGAAACAGTTCCGGAAATCTGGTTGTTCAGGATATGCGTACCACGTCGGATCTGATCGCTCGGCACATGACCAAGCTGTGTTCCCCCTTTTGCCCTCTATTTGTTTTGGCTAGTGCTTGCTGCAGGTACCGTGCGGCATTGTGCCCGTGCTCACGCCAACAAACTAAAACCACCTGTCTACTTGCGACGTCGAACGGGGTGCGAATAAAGTTTGACGCGCAAGCTTGTACTGAGTATCGAAACGATCGCCATGCTTTTTGTGTTTAGGTCCTGGCGTCTTCCGCCCCCTTGTGTGAAGGCCCAGGAACATAATGAAGTCGAATATTGCCCTTTTTGTTTTTGCCGTAGGCTGCCCAGGGTACTCTTGTACACAAGGGGTTCAATCTCTCTGTTTAATATGATCAATGACCTTGTCATCGGTGTCTCATGGTTCTCTAGTCGGTGTATGGACTAGGCATACAGTGTTCAAAATGGCTTTACCTTATGCAGTGCTTGCTACCAATTGGGGAAGAAAACATACATTGATGATCAATGACCCTGGCCCAATGGCTTACACCGCCACTTCGTCCTAATGTTTGATTGCAAGAATGATGGCAAAGTCTTGCGTCTCGACGTGCGGTAAAGGTTCACTCCTGTTCGAGGTAGAATGTTTACTGAGAGGCATCTTCTGCCAAGAACCTCAACTGTAAATAACTGCTCAAGTGACTCGGCCAGTGTATATATCAAGGCCTCGTCATGACCAACAAGCAATATTCAGGGCCGAGGTGAGTTGTAGACATAACTCATTCGGTTTCTATGGTGATGGGGATATGTAATTCTTACAAGAGAATCATCGAGGAAATGTGTACGCTGATATCAAACTTGGATCTGGACACCGTCTGCACCACATCTTTCAGCCACTGTTATGCGGAGTCAAGGGGAGGCGTTGTCTCGAGTGACATGCTAGTATGTAACTTCGGAACCCAGTTGGAAGCCACAGTTCCCAGATAATCGTTTTCCAGCGACGGGGAGATTCGAGGGAACATGGCACTGGCAATAGCCATCAGCAAGGAACGTATCTAGGAGAGTTGAACGATGCAAACTGGCCATGGCACTATACCTGCTCTCGGGTGAAGTAGAAGTGGCTGTTTCAGGTCCTTGTATGACATGTGAGGACCAAGTGTTGGACTCGTTTTCGCCTTATTTCTTAATTCTTTCCCCAGAGAACATCGAACATCGCAGGTTTGGTGTGCGCCGTTCACGGTGCTGTTGAAGGACGAAATGGGATACCATGTCGTTCCTGATCTCAAGTCAATTGTACAGTTCGCCAACATTTGGCGATTTGAGAAACGTATAGTCTGGTAGCATTCATGTGCTTTCTAGTCGAAAAGGGTCACTTGAAGGAGGTCCTCTGCTGCGAGCACGAACCCCAGTTTGCATATACTTGGCCAGCAAAAATGAAGACAGGGAATTGTGTGCGGCTAGTGCGCTAGGATGCTTGTACAAAAGTACACAGTCTCGGTTGCAAACTTGGTCAATTCAAGGTCCTGCGTTTTGAAAGAATCGGTAACTGGTTGATGCATCGTGTCTTGTGGTGTAGGATTTCTAGACTCAGTTTGGCGAGTAACATTTCGAAAGTCTTCTTGTGACGGAAGGAACAAACCTGCAGGGTTCTTGCATGTTATAGGGTAGGGAGTGTGCGCTTGATCGTGAAGCAAGCAAACTCGGGAAAGTGCAACCCTGAGTCCAGTCGATTAATTGCCTTTGTCACCAAGTGCGTGTGATGTGGGGCTCGATTGTGATTAAGCACTTCCACGCGTGTGGTTCAGCTAGTCGGGACGTGACCTGACAAGGACGATGATTCAACACTGGCTTATTTTCCGACGATGATGAGCAAAAATTTGCTTCCGTCACCGGCAGGCTAAGCTTAATGCCCATCCCGAGTCATGTCGTCATCTTCGATGCTGGGGGTATCCTCGCCTCCGGATGCTGGCAATGCGAGGCGATCCCAATTCACATATCGTCAGCTCGGCCAGCTGGCTTCATACAACACATCCAGCCCTTTGCGAGTCATCGCGCACATCGATCTCGATGCATTTTATGCACAGTGTGAAATGGTGAGACTTGGAGTGCCTGACGACCGGCCTCTCGCCGTGCAACAATGGTATGTTCCTTCGTGCATCTTCATATCATACGCCTGGCCATAGTCCTAGCTGGCACGGTATATTCTGACGACGGTCACAGGCAAGGACTTATTGCAATCAATTACCCGGCGCGTGCTTTCGGCATTGGAAGACACTGCAACGTTGCCGAGGCCAAAAAGCTCTGTCCTGATCTAATTGCTCAGCATGTCGCTACTTGGCGAGAAGGGGATGATAAGTGGGCGTATCGCGAAGATGCGGCTGCCAATATCGCTACGGACAAAGTCTCACTGGATCCATATAGACTCGAGTCAAGGAGGATTCTCGCCCTGATCAAAGAAACTCTCCCTCGTGACTTTCAAAAGGTCGAGAAGGCCAGTATTGATGAAGTGTTCCTCGATCTGTCTGCTCATGTTCACATGACACTGCTAGAACGATTTCCAGAGCTGTCAAGCCCACCTCCCTATGATGACCCCACCGAAAGACTTCCTCTGCCGTCCGTTGTTGCACTTGACTGGAAGGCGGACGCATTGGTAGGTTTGGACGAAGAACAGGAGAGCCAAGATCCGGATTGGGACGATGTCGCCATCTTGATTGGATCAGAGATTGTGCGAGATGTACGCGCAAAAGTTCGCCAAGAACTCGGATATACCTGCTCTGCTGGTGTAGCCAGTAACAAAATGGTCAGCAAGCTGGGCTCTGGCTTCAAAAAGCCCAACAGCCAAACCGTTGTGCGCAGTCGGGCGGCGAAAGCCTTCCTTGCAGGCTTCAAGGTGACCAAGATACGTAACCTAGGCGGCAAACTTGGGGAACAGATCGTGTCGACATTTAACACCGACAGTGTCAAAGAGCTCTTGAATGTATCATTGGATCAGATGAAGGTTAGGCTTGGCGAGGAGACAGGTTTATGGCTTCATCACACCATACGAGGCAAAGATTTCAGCGAGGTCAACTTTCGAACACAAATCAAGTCCATGCTATCGGCCAAATCATTCCGGCCTAGCATTAACACGGAAGAGCAAGCCGTTAAGTGGCTGAGGATTTTTGTCGGAGATATATTTTCTCGATTGGTTGAGGAAGGTGTATTGGACAATAAACGGCGGCCACGTTCCATCAACCTGCATCACCGACATGCTGGGCAAACTCGGAGCAAGCAAGGACCGATACCACCCGGCAAAGCAATCAGTGAAGACTTCCTGTTTCACTCCGCCAAAGAGCTACTTGGCCAAATTATTGCAGAAGGGAAAGTGTGGCCTTGCACAAACCTCAGCCTCAGCGTTGGGGGCTTTGAAGATGGGGTTAAGGGAAATATGGGCATCAGCGCTTTCCTTGTTAAAAGCGAAGTCGGCACCTCTTCGCGCGCGTGGTCACCCGAGAAGCAACTGTTTGAGGCCGAGGAATGTTCCTACAAGAAGCCACGAACAGATACAGGTGGCATACAGCGATTTTTTCCCAAGGTTGGCGAAGGCAAGAAAGAGAGTACATGCAAAGAAGGAAGCCAAGGTGCCGAGACGGCTCGTGAGTGGCAAGCTACAGGAGTGTCGGCAATAGAAAATCAATACCAAATGCCTATTACGGGGTTCCTATGCTCGCGGTGTGATATCACACTGGACGGCCCACAAGATTTCCAAAGCCACCAGGACTGGCATATGGCAAAAGATCTCCATGAAGAGGAACGCATGGGAGTTACAATCGTGCATCGCTCGGTCGCCTCGCACAACTCCAACACGAAGGGGCCGGGTGCAGGATCGAAGCGTATTCGCGAGGGTAGGCTGGAGCGAGGTCAAAAAAAGCTCGATTTTGGTTGATTTTGCCGGACAATGGTGCGGCACATCCATTTTTTTTTTTTTTTTTTTTTCCTTTTTCTTTTTTTGTGCCAATGCGAAGTCCTTGGGTGTTTTGCATCCCGGCATGTAGGGCATGCAAAATTTTCCCGACGTGCAGCTTTGAAACAATATTCAAACGGAGCTGCAGAAGAACGCAGCATATAATCACCGAAGAAAGCGCTAACTATACCGCTTAGTCTTCACTCGGTGTGCCATGTCACACTGTTATTGTTGCAATTCATGAAAATGCCTTCCCCTGACGCCGCGTCTAAGAGAATCCGAGACTTGAAGGGCGGCGACTTATTCCAAGCTTGCAGGCGACGCTGCGAGGCGCTGCCCGTGCTACGACTCAATTCTTCCGCGTCTGATGTGTTTGGGCGATGGGTAGTATCCGGAACGAAGCAAACAAGTAGCAATGATGCAGTCGCAACGTACAACTGCATCATCCAAGATCTGGAGCATTAGCCCTACGTGCAGCTATAACGAGCGCTGTGCTCCGCATGGAGTATGTAAATCGAGACTCGGGAATAGAGCAAAGTCCCGGTCGTTTAGCAGGCGACATGGCGACAGATCAATCAATCATTAGATTGCTTGCCACAAGTAATCAATCACCTTACAGGCCCAGGCCCAACTAGCTTTGTTTCGTTGTACCACCGGACATAGCCGGTGGAGACAAACACATGGACGAGCCAACACGATGGACGAACAAAACGCTCAATGTGTTAGCCCCCAAGCAGCGTGTTGGGCTGCAATTGGCTGCAGCATCGATGCCCAACAGCGGCCCGAGACTAGCCAAAACTTTGTGAAGCTTTGTGGAACTAAGGACGATGGCTGAGGCGATACAACTTGCGGCGGTCCTGCTTCTCTGTGCTAAGCAGAGAAGCAGAACAGCCTCTCACGGCGGGACGGATAGCAGCATGATGGGCACGTTTCCCTGGTCCTGCGGAGCATGTCATGCAGAAAATGGCATGTGATGGCATCTCCGGTGCAGGATGATGTGGAAAGTAGCCCTCCCTTGTCGATGGCTTGCTTGCAGCATTGTGCTCACGCTTTCAGGACGAACGTGCGGACTCCGGCACTCGTACGGAGTACATGATGGGTATGACTGACTGCAACAACAGTGCATGATGCATACTGTCGGCTCAATAAGCATGACCGGTGGAAGTCGACCTCACTGTCAATGACCATTTATTATCAACAATGCATTCAAGGGCACTCCCAGTGTTGATGGGTTGCAATTAATTTTGTCCTGTTTCAAGTGAACTAACTGACTGCTGCCATTCCTCGTCAGAAGTCTTTCCGGAAGCTGAACTTCTGAAGGAGACAGAGCTACAAGTAACCTACCGGCCTTTTCGCGCTGAAGCTGTGTAACGTTGGTGCCGGCCGGGTCTGTTTGACGTAGGTCCCTCGCAGAGAAGGGTGACACAACTGGTCCGATCTGAGTCGCCGATGCGCCGTCGGTTTTTCTCGCAGCAAGGTGTCAGGTGTCTTGAGTTTAGCTCGCGTCCGAATCGGATCCCTGTATTTTGTGCTGTGGACGGAGTACAGCGACAGCCGGAAATGGTAGAAGGGAAGGGGCAACGAAGACAGCAATCCCGCCAAAGCCGTTGGATGGATGTACTAGTACTCCGTACCTGTGGCCTCAACCGCTTTTCCTAATCGGACACCGGCAATAGCATCAACCGCTCGCTATTTGACGAAATTCCTAATGTGCAGTGCAGACCAGCGGAACAGCTGAGAAGGTTCGGAATGCACGGCTCTGATGCACCCCGTACTCGCATTTCCAACAATAACGAGACAGACAGGCAAAAGGCAAGCGAAGGGGACGCTTAGGTGCCTGGATTTGATGATGCTAACAGTTGTTCAGATGAATACGTTGCATAAAATAATGCCAAATCATCCTCGTATTTATTAAGCCGCAGGCCAGTACGTATCGGCCCTGTTGCCGCGCGGAGAAGAGAAGCATGTTTCCTGACATGGACAGGGATCGATCGCAGACAACATTCCGAGCATGATGGCAGTAGCTGGCATGTTGCCACCGATTTGGCCTCTTGCCTCTTGCTGCTGCTGCTGCTGCTGCTGATGATGATGATGAAGGCATTGCAGTGTGGCACACACCGATTATTCGTGCGGAGCGAAAAGCAAAAGCGACGTTGCATGGACAGTCGGCATTGCTGGTCTGGGCATTCCCGGCTGGGCATGCAATTACATGGACATTGCATAGACATTGCATGGACATTGCATAGGCATTACCCATTCATTATCTGGCTGGGCACTACTCGGCTGGGCATTGATGGTCGGTTCCACCCAGCAAACAGCGTTTGCTCGAGTTGTATTTCGATTGCCTTGGCCATGATTGCGTCTCCAGTCCCAGGGTTGCCGCCCTTGGGCGAACCGGCGATCCAATCAAGACGAGCCAAACTGACTGACATGGAATTCTCTCTTTTGCTCGTCTCCCTCCCTGCTGCGATGATGCATGGCGTGCGTACGTGCGTGCGGTACAGCCCAACCAACCAATCCTGCCAACGTCGACTCCAAACCTCAACCTGACCTAGTCAGTTGTTCAGACTCCCAACTCCAGGTTTGACCAGTCACACTGGACCACACGGCATCACCAGGATTATCGGCTTACTTGGCTTGGGCTGTCCTGGCCGCCCTTTCCCTGTGACGTACAGGGGTATGGAGGGAAGTGTCGAGTGTGTGGCAATCTGTCTTCTGACTGCTCGAGTGCTGGCTGGGCAAAGTCAGACAGACAGACTATTAGACAGTAGTGCGTCGACAAGATGGAAGCGCTACTGTATGCCTCGAGCCACACTCCCTTGGCCTTGTTTGGTGCATTTGCTTCATCATATTAGGAGCAGCAGCAGCAGCAGCAGCAGCAGCAGCGGCAGCGGATAAATCGAATCCGAAACACCGCCGCTTGTTTGCTCGTTGTCTCTGCTCTGGACTGCAAGATGCAACAGTTGCATTGGATCATCACATAGGGTTGTCTGATGTCCTTGTCTGCTCGTCGTTGCTGACGTCGTCGTGGTCGTCGACAGCCATCCGCCTACAAGCGCCTTGCCGGTCCGTGCAGACGGAAGCCTCCAAGTTTTTCATCTACGATGACATGTTGAACGTCTGTGACGACGTGCTGAACGTCTGCGATGACATGTTGAACGTCTGCGATGACATGTTCAACGTCTGCGATGACACGTTCAACGTCTGCGATGACATGTTCAACGTCTTCAATGACAATGAGCAACAGAGGGCCTGCCTACCTACCTACCTAACCTGTTCGAAAAAAAGGTGTCTCGTCTCCGCCTGACCACCTCGGTCGGAGATTTGGCAGAGACCTCCCCTCCCTGTCCGCTGCACGCCGCCCCGTCGCCGCCCCGGTCTTGGTGCTTGGCCCTTGGCCCAGAAGTGTGGACAAGTCCAAGTCTCGCGAGCTCCAGTCGGGCCTAACCCTACTCAACCCTACATCGACCGCCTCGACCCCTGCCGTAGCCGCAGCCGCCGCGACTTTTACGCCATAAGACCTACATACATACATACATACATACATAATACGTGCAATGCAGCATGGAGTGCGATGGAACTCATGGACTGGACACCTGCTGCGTGGCTTTGGTCGGAGAAGAACCTCCCTCTTCAAAGCGCCCCGCCCCCCCCCCCCCCCCCGGTCGTCTCGCCCATCACCGCCCTCTGCAGTCCACTGTCGTCGCCTCCCATCCACACCAGCTTGGCTTCCCACCATCGCAGCCCTCTTGCCACCTGCTCACACACCTGTTCACACATCTGCTCACACATCTGCTCACACATCTGCTCACACATCTGCTCACACACCTGCCTGCCAGCTGACCTGGGAAACACGCGCTGCAAGTCATAGCCATTTACTTGCTGCACTTTCTGCTTTTCCCTCTCATCATCCTTCACAACTTCGTCTTCACCGGCCTTCCTTCTCATCTTGTCTCTTCCATCCCGCCTTTTGCTCTCATTTCATCTGCCGACTCGCCGTCTCACCTAACCTCTCCAACATCACGATAATCCACTCGTCCTGTCTCCTTCTCCCGCAACCGGCGAGATGTCACGGCCGCAACCAGCCCGCAGCCAACCAGCTGCTCCACAGATCACCACAACCCGACAGAACGAGTATTTTGTGCCGCGTGATGGCATTGATCGTGAGGTTATCTCAGCAGATATCTGCCGCTACCTGGGAAACGATGCCTTGGTGCGCCCTGGCCATTACGAGGTATGAAAGAAAACTTTTTTCCCCTACGCATGTGGGGCCGTAGTATCAAAACCATCCTTTTCCAAGACTTGAAAGAATGCCCCGTCACACACAAGTCCTCTGTTGAGCTATTCGCAAAAGTTGTTGTTCTCGCAATCCGAATCTTGGCTGACCCTTTTACCGTCACAGAATCCTCAATCCGGCCAGGTCGTCCAAGGCTACTATATCACTGCCTACCGCAATCTGACAACGGTAAGTGTTTGCCGTCACTCGCAAAGGTGTGCAAAACGACTGGAAACTGAACATGACCAATTTTTGGCAGGCCATGATTGAAGATTTGAAAGCCGATTCGGCGCGCTGGGATAGTGAAAGACGGGCGCAGACTGCGCGCAACACTCCTGGAGGTATCCATGCCTCGAGAGATGCCAATGGCGTTCCTGCGAGACCTTCATCTAACTCTCCAGCAGTCCAATACCGCTATTCTGAGACTCACCAGTCTCGGCAGCACCATGGGCCAACCGAGCCCCCATATGCGGCGGAATCATACCCTCCTGAGTCCTTTGACGGTCCCAGATATCCCGGAACCGGCACTCCTGGATATAACGGTGCTGCTGCCAACTATCAACAACAACAACAACAACAACCACCACCACCACCACCACCACAACCACAACCACAACAACAGCAACAGCCCCAGCCCCAGCCCCAGCCGTACGGCGCACCCAACGGGAGCGCATACAATCCTGGCTACCCACAGGTTCAACCGTCATCTACTCCGGACCCAAGATATACCACTAACCACGCCGGCCCCATGATGCGCCCAACATACCAGCCAACCCAAGATGCTCCATATATCGGAACGGGCGCCAACCTACCGCAGTCGGGATATGCCAGCTCCAATGATCCCTATGCAAACCGTTTGGGTGTCTCGGCTGCTGTTCCTCAACAGCCAATTTACGCGACTGCATCACCCGCTCAACCCACTTATGCTGCCCCCCAACCTCAGTATCAGTATCAAGGTCAAGCTCCTCCTCCCACCCCCGTCAATCATTCCTATCCAGCAATGCAGCAGCCCCATGACCCTTTTTATGGTCGAGGTGCGTCAACGCAGAGATTATGCGAACCTAGCTCTCCCAAAAGGCGCCGAGTCTAATGATTGTAGCTTCACCTGCGGGCCCTGTCCCTCTGCAGCAGCAGCAGCAGCAGCAGCCGCCGCCGCCGCCGCCTCAACACCAGCCGCAGCAGCAAACCGTGTTTGCAAGCCAAGGACAGCAGCATTTTGATGAATCACGTGGCCCTCGCCCATCTGTCGCTGTGGCCACAAATCAGACAACCCCTGCTGTACCAAGTAGTCGTCGTAATGATCGGGACAGCGACAGGCAACAACAACACCGGCCTGCTCGAAGATGACCATGTCGTCAGTGCTTGGCTTCGTTATATCCCGAGTCCACTCTTTTGCCTTCTCAGTCAGATCTGTTCTGGAACAGCCTCTGCAGCTGTCGAACTAAGGTGATTTTACGTTGCTTTCATTTCGTCTTTTGTCGTCCCAAGAAGCCAGGATCCGGAACCCCATTCATTCACTTTAGTCTTTTTATGCTGGGAAGTCATACTCTCATGCTACCTCCTCCACGGATAATCAGCCTCGGATTCTCCATTCCCCTATCCCATTTCTCCTGGATTTAACTACTTTTGAGCAGCAAGTATGTTGCTCAGTGAATCATGACATGTGGATTATCTCGTCTGATATCTTCTGCCTTGGCTTTTTCTGGATTAAAAGCGACCCTTCCGGACCCGGGATACAACTTGTTATTATTAGCGCTTTGCATCTGTTGTGTTTGCTCTACACGCATGGCCGCGAGTTCTGCATACTTTAGAACTCTTTGTTTCGACTTGCAATTTTGATTTCTTTTAATGTTGGGGTCTTTTGCAGGCTTCGCATGACTGATGTTTGTTTGAATCACACATACGTTTTATGTCACCGGCGCACTTTGGATCGAACGACTTAGGAACGGTCGTCGAAGTTGGGTTTATGCTCTTTTCCTTTACTTTTTTCTTCTTTTTCTTTTTTTTTTCCTTTCTGATTTTATTACCTTGCTGCCCGGATCTGGTCCTTCTAGTGAATTTACCCTAATAGCTGGATTGTGACTACTCGCGACCATGTCTCTAACCCTGGCCTGGCTTGCGTGCCTTCGTATACTCGCCTTGCGATGGTGCACGCATACAATCAAAGCGATATCTGGGCAGCATGGTAAGTTACCCGAGTTTGTATATACTAGCCAGATGGCTTCAAAAAGGATCTTGTCCTGATTCCGCTCACTCTCACACCGGAATTACATGTCTCTCCACCACTGGAATATGATTGTGTCATTACAGCGCGCTGATGGTGAAGTAACTAACCGGAAATTGTTTGCATAACGATTAGGCAAAGACCTGACCGCACCGTTGGCATTTTTCACTCATTTTCTTTGCTCATTGTCAGGCCACAAATTTTTCATCAAAAATACCAATGCGCAGGAGGACTGCACATAGAAGCTTAAGAAATTCGTCTCTGCTAGGCGGAGAACGAATGCAGTTTCTTTTCTTTTGGTCATATGGACAAGTCGAACTTCTGGCCTTTGGACGATGGCAAAAAATCATCGACCAAGGCTAGCCCCAATTACTCTCCTTACGGACCAGGTGCGAAGAGGTGCTTGCAGCACTCTCATAGCAACAGCAGAATTTCTTTCACTTGACCTTCAACCCTGGAGATTAAGGCATTTGTTACCTGTAATTCAGGCTACTCCATTGCCAGGTTCCCTTATTTTGTAAGTCTGACGGACATGATGTCTTATCATATTTACCGGTATACTGCGATGATGCACCCTACCGTGATTCAAATATGATTCAAGTTGGCATACTGTTTGAAATCTCCTTGTTTGATGCTTGAAAGGACTGGTCACCTGGAATGCCAAATGCTCGGCCTTTTCGCACTTGGACCCTGAATCAAAAGCACCTCCTCTCGCCAGAGTCTTGTACGAACAACAGTGTGTCGTCATGTTTTGCGATGCAGGACATTTTATTCCTTTGAA
Organism: Balansia obtecta B249; assembly: GCA_000709145.1. Taxonomy (NCBI): domain Eukaryota; kingdom Fungi; phylum Ascomycota; class Sordariomycetes; order Hypocreales; family Clavicipitaceae; genus Balansia; species Balansia obtecta. The sequence continues at coordinate 2,378 of JFZS01000405.1, read as the reverse complement.
AAGAGCCAGGGAAAAATAAAAAATAAAAAAAATAAAAAATAAAAAGAGAGAGAGAGAGAGAGAGAGAGAGAGAGAGTTGTCGGTCCACACCGTGGGGAATACGCAACCTTGGACGAGCATCAGCGTGGTTTATTTATTGTATTGAGGGGATTGTATGGCATTGGGGGGGATATATGGGATCTCGGAGTGTGCATCGTTTTATTGCACGTATGAAGTATGAGTGGAAATAGCTCAAATGGCACAAGGGGGGCTATGAAGCAGAGGGGTGAAAGTTTTGTACTGGACTGAAGAGAATTGAGCCTTGCCGCATCTCAAATAACACGGTTGATTTGAGTCTTAGCGGGCGACTTTGTTGCAATTGTGTGTAGAATGTTGCTTGTTGGTTGCTTGTTGTGCGGATGCATGTACATGTAAATATATGTAATACATGGCTACTATTGCGCGCCAACTAGACTACACTGCATGTTACACTACGCCTTTTACTCTTTACAAGCTGGTACCGGAGACGATTACGGGAACAATCTTGCTGGCATTGCGGTGCGAATGCGCCATGATGACGGGAGTAGCTACGTGATATCTTGTTACGGCGTACGAAAAAAAAAACTTGTATGTTTAGGGCTGTGATTGCTACGTCATCAATGCGTGGACATGCAACGACTATCTGCGGCAGGTTCGGCGTGTCGTGTCAGGATGTCGTGTTGCACGGGGTACGAACTCGTAGTAATAATAATGCTTGCAGGCTGCATCTCCGATCGAGACAATTGCAGCATCTGTGTCTTTTCAGGTCTCGACGCCTTTGACGGGACCCTGGGAGGGCGGGCGGTGTACGACCTTTTTGACGAGCTGAGGCAAGACTTGCTGTCCATGTCCAAATGTCAAACTTAACATTTTTTTTTTTTTTTTTTTTTTTTTTTTGTTTTTCCCTCGTGCTATCCAAGCGGAACATTTCTATCCCATCCCGTCGTGCCCTTGATCGAGCCACTCTTTTTCTCTTGCCCAAGTTAAGCTTGCTTTGCCAGGTGACTACCACACTGATAACCCTGTCTACATCTGTTGATTGGCTGGGCCGGAGCAGCGAACTTGATACGAGGGCATCCATGGGCTGTGCTGGCCAATAGCTCTGACAGGTCAGGTACGGGCAAAGCTTTTTTCATTACTCGACGCATCCAGAATGCCAGGTCCATCGTTCCGCCGCGTGCCAATTGGTTCGTTGTGCATTGGAGCGTGTGCGTGTGTGTGTGTGCGCGTGTGTGTGTGCCGGGTGTCCCTAGGGAGTAAATCTGGTGTGCCCGCGACAGGATCAAGTCCAGATCTTCCAGGCCCTGCTTCGTGATAAGATGATGAAGCACGTCAGCATTTTAACCAGGTAATTTTTTTTTTTTTTTTTTTCATGGTTCAGCCCTGTTGTTTATGACGAGGGTCGTGGTGGGTTTGTCAGCATGTCTCACGGCCGGTTGGGAAGGCTTGGGCAAGGACAAGGGGGTGATGATCATTAGGAGATCTGTGAGACCCGGTCTGTGGTTTGTGGTTTGTGGACAAAGTACTATGTGGCAGGCGTGGTGTTAGCAAAAGCAAGCCAGCTTTTCCGGTTTCCATCCTGGCACCGTGCATTTTTTGTATTTTTGAGCACTTGGGGATGACGTACATGCGTGTCACAAGAATCCAGGCTTTTTTTTTTCGATAATTCATATTTCCCCCAACGTTGGCGGCCTGCGGCGGTCTCAAATGGACGATTGAGGCAGGAAGCTAGCTATCCGGTGTGGGAATGAACAGGGCTTTGTTGCAGGCGTGTGTGTGTGTGTGTATGCGTGTGTGTGTGTGCGTGTTCGTGTTGTGTGCGTGCGTGCGTGCGTGCGTGTGGTGGTGGGTAACACAAAGAACCCCAAACCTTCAAATCTAACTAGGGATAGGGTCAGGAAAAGTGCCAAAAAAAAAGAAAAAAAGAAAAAAAAAAAGTAAAAGAAAAAAAACAGGGTCGTTGCTCGCCCGTGGTCGTATGTGTGTGTTGCAGTCGGCGGTGGGGCCCACCAGCCAGCAGCCAGCAGCAGCCAGCAGCAGCCAGCAGCAGCCGTCAGCCATGCCGTCTGCGGCCTGCATTGGTTCATTATTTTTGCCTCCCATTTCCGCCTTCCTTTTTTCTTTTTCCCTTGCCCTGTTCCGCAGTTTCACGGAGGCTTGCCCTTCCTTACTTTAAACTCCCGGGAACTGCAGCATCTTGATACCCTCATTTTTTTGTTGTAATATTCCATTTTTACTCTGCCTGCGAAAACCCGAGTCCAGCTGTCTCGATTCTCTGGCTGACGCACCAACGCCGGCCGCCTGTGCCTGCGTTAAGAAAATCAGCTTTTTCCCACCGGCTCTTGGTTTCTCTCTCTCTC
>JFZS01000404.1:0-20053 GCA_000709145.1 Balansia obtecta B249 | reverse complement strand
GGGGGGGATGGCTCCTCCCAAGAAGCGCGCCACTGACATGTTCTCGCAGGACTTCATGACCGCCGTTTCACTGCAGTGCAAGTTGAGGAACCACCATCCCGAATGGTCGAATGTAGGTGCTGCGATGACCAAAGCCGAATATGTTATGGAGTCATGGCCGACAAACATACAGGTCTACAATACCACCTTTATTCGGTGGACGACTCATAATCCCAAGGGTCTGTCCGACAAGGATGTCAGTTTGGCGGCGTTGTGCGATTCCATTGCCAAGGATTTCGGAGAGTTGGATCCTGAGCCGGCGAGTTGTGAGGTGAGGACTTTGGCTGATAAGGCTGTCTCTACGTCTGGCGACTGCTGCACGCCAAAGAACTGAGGTTTTGCTTGAGGAGTTGGAGAAGGGCATCCTTTGGCGCTTGATATCGGCTTTTTGGATGACTCAAGTGGCCGCAGATATAGTTGGTCATTGTGCAGTAAGTAAGCATGAATATTATCCTTAAGCTATTATTCTTTTTTTTTTTTTTCGTCATCTTGAACCAGGTTTCAATGCGACATGAGCACTCGGCTGCAGCTAGATCTTCATAAAAGCGAGCAGCCAAGTAAGATTATTACGCATTAATCCATGGGCCTTTGTCGCCACGCACGTAGGTATCTATACAAAAAAGAGTATCTAATGTATACTCATTTCACAACTCCCCGCTGAAAAAGTCACGGCTAGCGCCAGTTTTAATCTCAAACTCGCCTTCATCCATCGCTCTCGTTTAGTGGCCATGTAAATATCATGCTGCTGCAAATTCCTTCGTGCGAGATATAAAAGTGCTAAACTGCTCTCATGAATACAGTCCTGGTAAGGGGGTCCGGGCTTACTGTGCCTTCTTAGCGGCTTTGATGGCCTTGAGCTTCCTCTCACGTCGCCTCCTGTGGGCCTCGGGTCCAGCCTCTGTGTCCAGAAAGTAGTCCCACCAGCGGAAGCTGGAGGAATAGTTGCCAATGAACTTCTCGTGGTGCACGTCATGGTGGTTAGCACCAGCCCATATAGGAAGAATGTGGTGCAAGCTCCAAGGGAAATCATAACCGCTGTGGGCGTCGATGGCCTGGAAAAGGCGGAGGACGATCCAGGTGTACATGGTGATGAGATGAAGGTCTCCGGTGATGTGGAGAAAAAGGAGAGGAAGACCGACGGTACCTATTCCAAGGAGCATGATCTCGACGGGCGAAGCATACTCAGCAGCCAGACCAAAAGGGGCTGAATAGGTGTGGTGCATCTTGTGAATCGCCTTGTACAGCGGGCCGTAGTGCAAGCATCGATGGAACCAGTAGTGCCAAGTATCCTCCAGGACGAAAAAGACGGCGATTTGGGCAGCCATCTTCCAGATGGAGGGGAATGGCACGCCGTAGTCCATGCCGAAGTAGAGGGCGATGGGGTGGAAAAACCAAATCTGAGGAAGTTCGACAGTGAAATGGCTGATGAGAACGATGGCAGCACAATCCCACTGTTCTTTAAGTGTAGGTATCTTTTGGTTCTGCATCTTGTACTTGTGAAAGTAAGGGATCTTGTCCAAGATCAAGAAGGGAATGCAGCGCCCGAAGTAGACGACTTCGTGCAAGACGAAGCTCATGATACCGGTCGCGAGCGTATCATTCTGCATGAACAAATACCAAGCCTATCCGCCAGAGAGCGCATCAGCGAAATTGTCGGTTGGGGTATCGAGGCAACTCGACGCAGTGACACGGCTAGACGATTCGGACAGCGGAAGCATACGTACCGCCCAGAGACGTTCGAGGAGATTGAGATGGACATTTTGCTGGGAGACTTTCTCCAAGAGAGAGAAGTAGCCCTGAGTCGAGTTGGCGGCCTTCATGGTTGCGTTGCTGCAAGATCAATCAGGTCAGAGTCGCCATTGCAGTGTCGCGTTGAAGGGGCGAATTCTGGATTTGCCTTCCGGGGGGGACAATTACTCACACCACATCCATGATGACGGCTTTGGAGACCGCGTCTGCCAAACGATTCGAGTTAGTGCCAAAGAACGAAGCGATGACCAAGTATTTCGTCGCAGTCGAAGGATTGTGAATTGAAAGGAGGGAAAAGGAAATAGACAAAGAGAGGGAGAAAAAAAAGGAGTGCAGATGCGAAGCCGTGCAGAGCCGATTAAGATGATTTTATCGGACTTGATCCACATTTCTTCGCCTTGTCCCTTGCTTGTTAGGACTAGCGTGGCCTGCGTGGCTGTTCAGTCAACAAGGGGTAGCTACTGCCAGACCACCGAATCGCCTGTCCACAGGCAGCACAGCCCCGGGAAGTACATCCACTGCCGTGAAGCCTAAAGCTCGTGGCATAGGAGCAGCCGGCGACAGACTTCGCCCAATGCGGCTAGCTTCGTCTTGTCAGCCAATGCCAAAGTCGTATCTGCTGCAACGGCCGGTGCCAAGTCGATGGCGCCCACCAGGTGTAGAATACGAATACGCAGTCACGCAGCCACTCAGGGCGCAGATTCACCTCTACTCCTATTTAGTAAGCCTGCGATATTATTCTTTGCAGACTGTTGCATAGCTCCTTCGCGCAGCAGCACACGTCCTTGCCACTGGCCCCCTTCTGGCACCTGTTTTTGTCTCTTTTTTTTTTTTTGTGTTCTGTCTGATCGGATGACCTGCATCTAATACGCGACGCAACTCCTCGGCAGTTGAGCCAAGCTTCTCAAGACCCACGCCAACAACCCGTCTTATCTCGCAATCTGTCGTCGGTCTCCAGCAGGCAAGTAAACAAAGCGACTTTGTCGGATCCTTATCCCGCCTACCTAATACGCCCAGTGCGCAGTTCATGCAGCGGTGTGATTAATTAGCCATAATATACGTCCGTACAGAGTAACACTCGATCCACCTCGCCACCTCTTCCCTTTCTGATTCGTCAGTTTGCCGTCTGGTCGGTTTGATCCGTGCCGATTGAGGCTCTGTCGGTTTGGCATCAGCCCCAGTCCCCCAGTCTCATTGCAAACCCAGCTACCAGGACCTCCTCTTGCAGCCTGCTCGAAGGCCGGCCCGTCTCCCGACATCATGTCGCTTGTATCCGAGTAAGTCGGGCCGCGGCGAAGCTTTCTATTCTTTGGTTGGCTGCACATACGCTGACTCTCCAAGTGTAGCCAGGTGCGGCGGCTTGATGCTTACCTGGATCGCTTGCCAATCATCCCAGACGGTGCATCCGATGACGAGCCGTCAGAAGTGGAGGAGCGTACCGGTGTGGCTGCCGACTCCTTTTCATCCCCCAGGTTAGATCAACTGTTGAAGGTGGTGCAGTCTCTGAGCGCAACTTCGGCTTCAAACACTCTGCTTCCTCTCCACCGTGTCAAAGCCCTCCTCAAGCAATCCGGGCTGCCGTCAAGTAGAAAGCGCGAGATCCAAGAACTCTCCGAAGAAGACGAAATCGAAACCAAGAGCGCTTATGAAGACGAAATCGAATGGTTGCTCGTCAGCAAGGCTACCGTCCACATCTACGGCGCCATACTAAACTCTTTGTTGGACCAGATTATTCCTCTCAATGATGACATTTGGTACTGGTCCGACGTGCTCAGTTCCTACACCAACAGCAGTTTGTACACGGTGCAAACTTCGCCGCTCCGGTTTTGGACATGGGGCCAAGACGTCTACTCGGCGAGCAGGCTGCGGCTTCGCTTGCATTCTGTCAAGGACTCACCTGTTGAATTTGTCGACTCCACGGCTGCGGGCGTGGCGCAACGATGGAGCCAGTTCTACGGCATAGTACGGGACACCATCCGGGAGCGATCGTTTGCGAACATACAGAGAAAGGTGCTGTCGCCAGTGGCGTTCTGTCGCTCAGAGGCTCGCAGAAAGCAGGCCCAGCTTCACAAATTGCGAGACATCACAGCTAGCGGGCTTGGGATGCTTATGGACGAAGGTCTTCAATTCGGACATGATGATGACAAGGCGGAGCTGCAGGATGATCACGACCTTAAAGGTGTTGTTGAACGTAGCGTTGCCTTGATGGACATGGTGCTGAAAGAAGTGTGCTCCTTGGACATTAGCATCCACGATTTCGAGGACAAGGTATTCGCAGGCGTTGAAGAGGACCCAGAGCTTTCCATACACCTAGAAGACAGTGTCAGTCCCGATCGGCCCGCCGTTCTGTCTCGTCGACTTTTGCGCATCATCGACGAGACGCTGCCTGAACATATCGCTAGCGTGTCCAATCTTGTGAAAGAGAATGGACGGCCAAGCCGAATAATTCGTTACTGGATTCCTACCGTCATTGGCCTGTTTTCCTCCACGACAATCCTTCGTGTTCTTGTTAATCGGCAAGACCAGATCATCAATTGGATCACCAATCTGGGAGGCACTGTTCGGGACTTCTGGTTCAACTGGATCGTGGAGCCAGTCGAGAAAGTGGTCAAGACGATTCGTCACGATGAGTCGAGTGAAATCGCCATCATGAGCCGCGACAGTCTCAGGGCTGATCGTGAAAGCCTTGAGCGTATGGTTGTCGACTTTGCCAAGGATAAACCCCATTTCGCCGTCGAAGGAAACACGAGTATTACCGACGCACAGCTTGCCGACATTCGCAGCAAGGTCGCTGAAGGAGATGTAACACCTGTGTTGAGGGCATATGAACAAGAGCTCCGAAGCCCCTTTGCTGGCGCCATTCGGGGAGACCTGGTACGATCATTGCTGATCCAGGTACAGAAGACAAAGGTGGATCTAGAAGTTGCCATGACTGGTATTGATTCCCTTCTGAAGAGCCAAGAGCTGGTGTTTGGCTTTGTCGGTTTAACACCAGGTGTGCTGGTCTCTATGGGCCTGGTTCAATACCTGCGTGGCATACTGGGCGGCCGAAGTGGCCTTCGCCGAGACAAGAAATCCGGCCAGGCAGTGCGGATACTACGAAGTATTGACAGAATATTGTCGGAAGCCAGGCCGACGGAGAACAACGTACTGTCATACAAGGATCATGGGCTTCTTCTTTGTGAAGTTCATGTTCTTCGCAACTATGCCAGCAATCTGATGCCACATGAGATTGAGAAGGAGTTCTTGGAGGACCTTGATGACTTGTCGAATATCAAGGACATGCAGGTGCAGACCAAGGCCCTGGAAAGGATTCGTTGGGCATATGCGAGATGGCTCAAGTAGCGGATAGGGGGGGGGGGGGGGGGGGGGTTATATGTAGAGTAGCACACAAGAACATATTTACGACATGACGTGTTCAGCGTTTCTGCAAACTTGTATTTGAGTCGTCTTTGATTGTTTGAGATGTCCTGTGCATCCTTTTTCCCTGTTTATCAGTAGCTGAGGCAGATTATCACTACTCGCTGGATCATCAAGGTCTACGATATTATCCACCTCTGTTCTGGTATAAGTCATAATTAGTTTGTGATTTCCTACCTGTGCTATATAACCAGTATCGTTTCTCTTCACCCAGGCCAATAACCAATCTTGGTAACCCATTTCTTCACATTGCTATCCCCAAATCACTCAACTCGTCTCATGCAGCATATGCAGACACAAACGAGTATCACATGCAACTGCTCAGCGGAGTAGCTCAAGTGCCAAGAAAAGCCAGTCATCAAACCCCAAGAGCCAGGACGCTGGACCTTTTGCTAACTTAACGATGCGCTGCAAGCGCCGTAGGATTAATGACCAGAGGGCAGGTGTGTATGAGCAGCCCTATACCAAGTAGGAAAGTGAATGCCCACCAGTCCAAGTCGAGACGGACTGCGAGGGGGACGTGACCATGCCAAGGAACACGCCGAGTTGATCTAGTTTCTCTCGGGCGATGAGCGCGATAAGCGCAGGACGCTCACTAGTTAGACCTCATCCCCGTTCGACCGTACTCAAAGTCTTCTCGCGAGGCGTGTAGACCGAGCCCGCGATGGCATTGCTCTCTCCAAGTCGGCTTTGACGCTGATGTCAGTCGCTGGCAAGGCTGTCCCTGCAGACAGACATCCCGTGGAACAAAGAAACTTTCAGTCCGCAGACTATCAAGCACAGCGATCGACTTGATGACGGGTCCGAAGGCAGAGCAAGAAACCCCTCCCTCGGACACAGCATGTCGATGACACTTTCTCATCCTCTTCGAGGCAGACCTCTTTTAGGGAAAATGCCAAGTTTGGCCAAAGACATACTGAGCTAGTGCACTCCAGAGTTCGCGCCAGCAGAAGTCTGAATCGTGACATGGCACGCATTCTGTCTGCGTTGGTCAGATCTGGTTCTTTGTTTGGCGTGGCCGTGCTGCGGCCCGTGGGGCGTGGCATCCTTGGGCGTGGCAATATCAATGCCCGAGGATTGGATCTGAGCTGGGACCGGGCAGACCAATCACAGACGCTAATTTAGCGCTACTGTGTTTCACATGCTCGATGCTCCAAGGCACATCTTCGCAACACCACGCCGAACAGAATGAGGGACTGCGTAGGACATTCTAGAGAGGTCTTCCAAGGCCGCAGCTTGCAACCGACGATCAAGTTTAAGGTCAGCATGTTGTTGTAGACACTTGCCTCCCAAGTACTAGCGGGCAGCACTTCCAAGGTCACTTGCATAAAATTGCATAAAATTGCATAAACTAGAAATTATTTATGGATCCCTCGGATCTGGGAGGCCTTTCGTCTCTGAGGTAGTACTCACGGTGCGTAGCTGATTCCCCGGTACATAAAGGTACGCATGCGACGCACTTTACTTTAATCCAGATAGTACTGCTACTACCACCGCACCGCTGCGTATGCCGCTGAGATGTACCGCTCTTTAGGGGCGTGTACCACATGAAACAATGGGCGAGGAAACACAACATGTCACCTACAGGTACCTTGGGTACCTAGGGTGTTATGGAACTCGTCGGCATGCCGAACCGGCACGGCTCTCGGTCGTCGACTTGTCGACTGGCCGAAAGCCCGGTCCGTACTCTGTTTGTTTGTTGCTCATCCGAAGTCGTCGCTCGCCGTGGGCTAAATCGAGAATCAAATGGAAACAAGTGCCTCCCTTTTGGCAGCGGATTTACGAGTCATTCCAGGGCCACTTCAACCACCCAAGTAGACAAGACGATTTCTCGTTTGCGTAGTATCACTTGGCCATGCCTCAAATCCGCCTCACCCAGCGCTTGCATACATCCGACGACAGATGGTCCTGTTGATTCAGATGACGTAAAACAGACTGCCTTGATGCATTTGCTTACCCATGACCCCTACTCCCGGCCTTTCCGCCTTTTGTGGCTCATTCTGTCAAGAATTACTCAACGCTTTGATGTTGAGGTGGGGGTCACCCACTTTTCAAGTCTAGTGGCCAACCATGTCGCACCATCTTGTCGCGAACGCATCTTGCTCAAGTTTGGTCTGTTTCAATTGGGAACCATTTTTGCTCCCTCTGGCTGCCGGTCTACGGAGTAATGAGAATGTTTTGGCGAAAAGCCCCACCATCGTACGCTGGCGCTTTCTGCCCACCGACGCGGCCTAATACTCAGGTGACCCAAGCAGTTTTGCCTGCGTTCCCCCGATATCCACCGGTGAGGAGGCATCGTCGTCGGCCTGTGTTGTCCTTTTCCTCGAATAACAATTGCAAAGACATCGCCTTGATGACTATACCTTGAAGTCGTGTTACCCTCGATACACACAATAGTATTCTTACAACAAGCCGATTCATATATCCGTCATGGCCATCGACATTGCTTCGAGTGCTTACCCCGTCAGCAACACCAGCAAGACTGCTCTCGGGTTCCCACAAACCGACGAGTTCGAGAAGCTTGTGCAGGCGATAAAGGAGGCCCTCGGTCCATCATCAGGACTGACCTCGGAGGACGTAGACGTTGGTTCTCTAACCGACTTGATGATGAATTATGACAGCAACCGCATGGAATGGGGCAAATACGCTTTTGGTGACGCCAGTCGTGGATATACCCGTAACCTCGTCGACGAAGGCAACGGCAAGGCCAACTTGGTAAGTCCTGTACCGCCCAACCATTGAGGTGTACCGTACCATCGCAACACATGTAAACTGATGCATGTCTGGTTCGTCAACAGTTGGTCCTCGTCTGGTCTCCTGGTAAAGGAAGCCCCATCCATGATCATGGCAATGCTCATTGCCTGATGAAGATACTGCACGGAAACCTCACGGAGACCCGCTATGCTTTCCCCGAACAAGATGCAGAGCCAGGACCAATGAAGGTCATCTCTGAGAAGACATACAAGAAAAATGGTGTTACTTACATGGCCGATGAGCTGGGATTGCACCGTGTTACCAACCGAGGCAGCGACTTCGCCGTCTCACTGCACCGTAGGTTTTGTTTCCAAACCAGGTTGATTCCACCTGGCATTCAAGCTGACCAGCAACTTTGCTAGTGTATACTCCCCCCAACGTAGCCAAGGAAGGGTGCCATATCTTCGATGAGAAGACCGGAAAGAGCAGCCACGTGCCTGGTTGCAACTATTTCTCGGCGTACGGTCGTCTGTTGAAGCAATAGGCAGGACGAGTTGAAGCGGCCGGCGTGCAGCTATCCACTATCAGCGTTGTTTTCTCTGTTCGAATTGTCTGGGAATCTGTAGCGTCTGCTTTTCTGTCCTCGGTACTTCTTCTGTCACTCACTTGAGGCTATGATGATTTGTCCTGCCCTGTCGGCGCTCTTGAGCGGCTTCTCGTAGGGCCCGGGTATGGTGTTTCGGTGTATATCTGTTGACAATATCTTTTCATAAGGATAGCGTGATATTTTTTGGTATACAAGGAGCTCATTCCTGAGATGACAACAAAATGCTTATTGAACTGAGGTTGAAAAGATGAAGCAAAGTCCAAGAGCTGTCGTTGTTCATGTTCATCTGTTCTATTTGGGAGGGCTCAACGATTGCGTGATTGACGCTAGTCCTAGACGGGCCAGAATAAGTGGCTCTGGCGGCTGTCGGGATGGCGGACTGTAGATTTCGTGTACGATCACGTGAGGTCGCGTTCTCATTATGGGGCCCCCATAATCAGACTTGGCGAGCTTGGGAAACCGCGCCAGTCCAAGTCGGGAGTCCAAGTGAACAACTGACGATACTGTGAGCTGCATCTGAAGTCTGATTGGGCCGCAGCCACTTGGCAAAGAAAGGTTTGATTTATCTGCGTTCTGTAATTTGTATGCTGATAATTGGCCTTGAGCTTTATGCTCTCAACTATTTTCCATTACAACCACCGATCAGTGTGGTTCCTCTGGACAGACGTGGTAGTTACAACACATATCAAGTTTGGCTTACACGCTTTAGACTAGTCTATTCATGAACTAGACCATCATCATGTCTGGTCAGCAGAAGAGGAAACACCTTGGTGTGGTTGATCTGACTGGTGACGAACCCCACGGGTCACAATCGCAGGCAAAACGCCGTTCGCCTATCCCGGCGACAGGCTCGACTGGATTAGGAGAGTCCTCACTATCTTCCAGTGAATTGTCTAGACCTTCACAGGGAGCAGATGAGCATGAAACCTTGGACTTGACGCAGGATGACAATGGTCCTGTTAGGGAACTCTATGGCACCTTTGGTGAGTGCTCCATTTCATGGTGGAGCGATCATTCTTTGACTGAGTTTTTTTGTGGTTATAGAAACCAAGATTGTTGGGGTGCGATTCTACAGCGGTGAAGCTTCTCCCGGCGAAGTAGTTCTGTGCCGTCGAGAACCAGACAATACAGTAAGGAAGGAAGGAATTCAGCCATCAACTGCCACAGAACACACCATTCTGATGCTTAGTCAAGTACGATAGTAACGCGATTCGCGTGGACAACGTTATGTATGAACAAATTGGACACTTGCCACGAACTATTGTTCAGAAAGTAGCACCATATATTGTAAGTAGGTTCCCAAAAACCACTGCTTGAATGTGTGCTTATTATCGCCAAGGACACTGGAGACATTGTTGTTGAAGCGCGTCTTACTGGACATAAGACAACGTATGATTGCCCGATAGAGCTCATGCTTTATGGACCAAGTAATACCGACGATCGAGCGAGGATTGAAAAAAGCCTCAAAAAGGACAAGCTTGTCACGGCTACAGAGTTAAAGCGCACTAGGAAGGAGGCTGAGGCTCAGAGAACTGTGATGAGCCTAAAGGCTGGTGGTTCAACGCATGGATTTGGAACAAATGCTGTGGACGAGCCCCAAGTGTCTCTTAATGATATACTGAAGCATAGCCAGGCCGTCGACTTCCGGAACGCCGGAGATCTGATAAAAACATTTGCCATGGATGAAAAGTATCTGTCCGAAATGCCAAGCTGCGAGCAGCCAGCAGCCCTGAAAGCGACCCTTTTACCGCATCAACTCCAGGTGAGTCTCTGTACTCTATTTCTTGTTGGCATCATTCGTACTCACAGGACCACTAGGGCTTGGCATGGATGACCTCAAAGGAGAATCCAGCATTGCCAACCAAGGAACTGGGGAATATTGTGCAATTATGGAAACAGAACAATAAAGGTCTCTACCGGAACGCTGCAACAGATTTCGTTAAAGCATCCCCGCCAGAACTGTTTTCAGGTGGCATCTTAGCGGACGATATGGGTCTTGGTAAGACTCTACAGATCATTAGCCTGATCTTAACCGGCGGCCCGGGAACCACATTGATAGTTGCTCCTGTTAGTGTCATGAGCAACTGGAAGCAGCAGATCGAACGTCACGTCAAGGAAGAATGTGCTCCGAGGGTTTTCATCTACCATGGAGACAACAAAACAACTGCCAAAAATTTGATGGAATATGATGTGGTTATTACTAGCTATGGCAAACTCGCTCGCGAAACAGACAGCGGGGTGCCCCGAATTCTTTTGGCTGGTAACATTGAGTGGAAGCGCGTTGTCCTGGATGAGGGTCACACTATCCGCAACGCCAAGACAAAAGTTGCTATTGCCGCCTGCTCCCTCAGGGCGAAGTCACGATGGGTCCTGACCGGCACCCCAATGTAGGTGGTTCCTGAACATAGAGCAGCCTGGTTCGAGAGTGCTAATGCGCCGTGCGCAGAATCAACTCGGTAAAGGACCTCCAGTCTCTGGTCAAATTCTTGCACATTACAGGCGGAATAGAACAGCCCGAAATCTTCAACGCGAAAGTGACTCGAAAATTGGCTGCGGGCGATGCCGGTGCAGAGGCTGTTTTGCAGGCGCTGATGCAAGATATATGCCTCCGGCGAAAGAAGGATATGAAATTCGTCGATCTCAAACTTCCGCCCAAGAAGGAGTACCTACATCGCATCACTTTTCATCCTGAAGAGAAGCGCAGATATGACGTGCTGCTGTACGTCAAAGCCAGTGTAGATGGGAGAGTTGGAAACTAACTCGAAAAATTTAGTAACGAAGCTCGTGGTGCTCTAGCCGAGTTCCAAGCCAAGGCATCCGGACAAAAGGGACAATTCCAAGGTGTCCTGGAGCGCCTACTTCGCCTGCGTCAGACGTGAGTATTCTGATACACACGAGGTCGATCATCGAGTTTCGCAGCTAACAGTCTACCAGGTGCAATCATTGGACGCTATGCAGAGATCGGATTAATGAGCTGATGAAGCTCTTCGAAGGTCAAAGCGCCGTGCCGTTGAACGAAAACAATATAGCATTGCTAAGAGAGGCTCTGCGACTGTACATTGAAAACCAAGAGGATTGCGCGATATGTTACCACATTCCGACTGGTCCAGTCATTACGAATTGCAGGCATGTGTTTTGCCGAGCCTGCATCACTAAAGCTATTGAGATCCAGCACAAATGTCCCATGTGCAGGGCCCGGCTTTCTGAGGATTGTCTTCTGGAGCCTGCATCAGAGACTGGTTTCGATGAGAACTTTGATATAACGACTCAGAGTTCCAAGACTGAGGCTCTGATGCAGATTGTTAAAGCTACTCTCAGCAACGCCAAATCCAAGATGGTGATTTTCTCACAATGGACCTCGTTTCTGAACATTATACAGAATCAACTCGACAAATCTGGCATCAAATATAGCCGCGTAGATGGCAGTATGAATACGGAAAAACGCGACCGTGCTATTCAAGCACTGGATAATGACGCTGATGTACGGATAATGCTCGCAAGCTTGGCTGTGTGCAGCGTCGGGCTGAATCTCGTGTCTGCTGATACTGTCATTTTATCGGACAGCTGTATGTGGCCTCGATTCGGGTTTCTCTCTCTCCTTTTCCTTTTCCTTTTCCATTCTTTCTCTGTTTGGCTTTGCTCTGTTTTGGTTTCCTCTTTTATATTCGCCCGATTGAGTCGTTCCCACGCTGACCATGCCCAGGGTGGGCTCCGGCCATTGAGGACCAAGCCATTGACAGAGTCCATCGACTCGGACAGACAAAGAAAACAACTGTTTGGAGGCTAATTGTGGAAGGCACTGTCGAGGAGAGAGTGTTGGATATCCAAAAGGAGAAAAGGCAGCTGGTCACAAAGGCGTTTCAGGAAAAGGAAAGGAAAGGGAAGGCAGCCAAGGAAACGCGAATGGCAGACATTGCCAAGCTGCTTTCCTGAGTCTTTTGAACTATTTCATGACGACTTTCATGGCTGAGATACCCTAGGGCGCATGTGGAATTGGACTTGATAATGTTCTTGCATCTGGCTGCACGAGTGTGAGCTTCTTTCGTGCATGGACCACTGACATTGGTTCGTATTTATTCATTCTCTACTGGCATTTGCAGGCGGTATTTGCAGGTGGCAGCTGCGTATCTTACGCCTGGTTCGGGCAATTGTTATTTAGTTGTGGCTAGATATGACAACGATGGTTTCCTCATCCTGTCTCCAAACCGTGACTTTACACCAGCGGCTCATACGAGAAAGGGGAAACAAAGGGCAAATGGTGTAGTGTTACGCCATTTGGGACTCAAAACGACTTGGAAGATGTTTGCCGAGCAACCAAGCTGGCATTTTGTTATTTGGCTGTCACCTCACTCGCATCAAGATGTGTCACAACCAACTAAACGCGCCTTGGATTGGTTCACGCCAGTCTCGTACACACCGTACCCACGCCACTTTCCAATTAGGGTGCTTCGTATCGATAAGCAACCTGCACAACAAGAATGCAACAAGAATGCAACGTCTTCCCCGCCAATTTTTTGTCAGTGACGGGCGTCCAAGTGGGATCACTGGTTGCTCATTTGGTCATACCGAGGCGGTCAACCAGCCAGCGACATGGCCGAAATTTGCGAGAAACCAGACCTCCTCCAGAGCCTGCTCAGTTGCAGCTCAGGAGTCAAGTTTGATGGTGGGTGGGCAGTAGCTGGTGCCAGAACGCAAATAAGCTAACGTGCGACAACAGATGTCGTGGAACTTTGGCACGAGCATCGAACACCAGCCATCCTATGTGCACTCATGGTTCTTGCAGCGATTAGAATATGCCTTCACAGCAAAAACGAGCCCGAAACGCTCAGGGCGCTGCCGAAGAAGTTGCATAAACAGGTTTTCTCGCAAAATGGAAACAATCAATCTAATGTACTTGCGACGGAAAAGTCCCCAACCAAACAAGATGGACCGCGCAGAATCAAGGGTGGAGTTGTCAAAAAACCAGCTGTGGACGGCAAGGAGACTCATGACAAGACTCAACCAGTCAAGACTCTGGTATTTTTCTCCTCGGTCACCACAAAGACGGAGAAGATTGCGCGCCAGTACCTGGCTACGCTCGAGAAATCTGTCAGCCAACTTTCGCAAGACACCGGTCGCCAGGTCCTTAAGCCCGAACTTTACGATTTGGCGGATATCGACTTCGAAGACTTCTTTGTCAATCCCGCAAAGTCAGTCGAAAACGCCTACCTCATTTATTTATTCCTGTTACCAAGCTACAACATTGACACGATAAACGACACGCTTCTCCAGCACCTCGAGGAGACGCATCATGATTTCAGAATCGACACGGCTCCTCTTTCATCTTTGCTTGGATATTCAGTCTTTGGATTCGGAGACAAGGAGGGCTGGCCCGATGAAGCAGAAGGCTATTGCTTCCAGGCGAAGGAGCTTGACAAGTGGATGTCTAAGCTGACTGCTCGTAAGCGTGCCTACCCTGTCGGCATGGGTGACATGAAGTGTGATCACGCAGAGAGATTTGAGGAGTGGGCAACTGGCGTTCAAGAAGTCATCGCTCAGATCGCCCGCAATGGGAGTTTGGGTGATGGCGTACCTGGCAGCGGAGATGCGATTGAGAGTGACGCAGAGGACATTGCTGAAGAAGACGATGAGGAGACTCCATCCACGGACGAAAACTGGGGAGAGGAAAAGGACTCATCCCGGCCTCTAGATGACGTGGAAGAGTTGGGGAATATGCTCCGAGCATCAAAGAACAAGGCCACGGCGAGCAACAGGAAAACTCCCCTCGCCATCGACTTCACGTCTTACAGATCAACCGCGAAAAAGCGCACGCAAGCACCTGCCGTAGTCAAAGAAATGGTGGCCAAGAACTCTCCCACTTATGCGGCCCTAACAAAACAAGGGTATTCCATCGTAGGATCTCACTCCGGAGTCAAGATTTGCCGCTGGACCAAGTCGGCTCTTCGTGGCCGCGGAAGTTGCTACAAATATTCCTTGTACGGCATAAATTCACACCAATGCATGGAGACAACGCCTTCCCTCTCCTGCTCCAACAAATGCGTCTTCTGCTGGAGACACGGAACTAATCCTGTTGGAACAACCTGGCGCTGGGTCGTTGACCCTCCCGAGATGATCTTCGAGGGTGTGAAGGAAGGCCACTACAAAAAGATCAAAATGATGCGCGGCGTTCCCGGTGTACGAGCAGATCGATACGCTGAAGCCCTCAAGATTCGCCATTGTGCACTATCCCTGGTTGGCGAGCCGATCTTCTATCCCCATATCAACGAATTCCTCGCCATGCTCCATGCAGAGCGCATCTCATCATTCCTTGTCTGCAACGCACAACACCCCGACCAATTAGCTGCCCTCAAAGCAGTCACACAGCTGTACGTCTCCATCGATGCATCGAACAAGGATTCCCTCCGTAAAATTGACAGGCCTCTCCATCGCGACTTCTGGGAACGCTTCCAAAGATGTCTCCGTATACTGCGAGAGAAGCGGTTCCGGCACCGTACCGTCTTCCGACTGACTCTGGTGAAAGGGTTCAACGTTGAAGACGAAGCAGAAGGGTACGCGCAGCTGGTCGAACAGGGGCTCCCTTGCTTCGTGGAAGTAAAAGGCGTGACATACTGCGGCACCTCGACCTCCACGAATGCCGGGCTGAGCATGTCCAATGTCCCGTTCTACTGGGAAGTGTGTGACTTCGTCAGAGCCCTGGAGCAGCGGCTCAAGGCCAAGGGCTTGAAGTATGGCATCGCTGCAGAACACGCGCACAGCTGTTGCATTCTGCTTGCCAGCGAGCGTTTCTTGGTGGACGGCAAGTGGCATACGCATATTGACTATACCAAGTTCTTCCAGCTTCTTGAGGAGCGAGGGCCGGATGGTGACTGGACGCCGGAGGATTACATGGGCGAGCCGACTCCGGAGTGGGCTTTATGGGGGAACGGTGGGTTCGATCCCAGAGACGATCGTGTGGACAGGAAGGGGAGGAAAATAGAGAATGTCGTGGTTCGCGAGGCACCGCCAACCGAGAGCTGGTAGAGCACGAGGGACCGCGCTGTAAACTCAATAAATACAAACTTCCCATTCAGTGAGGTCGTTTGCCAGGGACTGTGGACCACTAAATCAAATCTTGAAAGTATTCATATCGTTCCACGTCACCATCCGTCTTGGAAAACATCATCAGACGCAAATCGTCCCGTCATGTAAGCAGCATTGCCGTGGGCTAAACCGGACGCCGCTCACCTTCCGAGGCGGTATTATACTGCCGTTAAGAACTGTTTACACAAAGCTCTATGCGCAAAAGAGCGAAGAATACATATCGTACACAAGGACTTTTTTTTTTTTGTTTCAAAAACCGTCCCTCCATCCATGATTTTCATTTCCAGTTATCTGACAATGAATGAACCTGTCCCAAGCAAGCGCGCCGATGATGAAGAGCAGCAGCCGGAGAATGCAAATGGCAGTGTAAGCGACATAGCAGGTTTCTGAGTAGGGGCGACCAGATCTGGCGCCGATCGAGCTTGGTCCGAGGGGCCGTCTATGCTTTAATCAAGGCCGACGGTGGGAATGTCACCAAGGTTAATGCTACCGGGGCCGGCATGACGGGAGCGGATGTCGAGGGAGGAGTCGTATGCTATCATCTCGGCGAGGATGTCTAATATGGGCTGTGTGAAGAGCGTCAGAGCTGGGTGGTCCCCAAGCACGGATCCATGGTTTCACAACGAACCTTGGGAACAGTGCTGTCGTAGATCTTGATCAGATCGCCTGGTGCAGGATACACCTTCAGACCCTTGTAGAAAGCAAGAGCAGACTCGACGGCTTTGGAAGCTATCCCCGCTTGTTAACCGCGACCTGACAACCGGGCCGGAGGAGAGGGCCAATACTCACGATCCGAGCTAAGCATTTCCCCAGACATGACTTGTTCATTAAAGTAGGCCTCACGCTCCTCGACACCGGAAGGGAAACCCTCCTCCTTGGCCTCGTCGACCCTGGCCTTGATCGCATCCCGATGGGCGCGTGTTGACGCCTCGGCCTGTTCCTTCTCCGCGCGGACCTGCCTGCGTTCGTTTCGTCTCAAGTCGCGGCGGAACTCGGCATGGCTGCGTCGCCGGTAGTCGAAGTAGACGGCGTAGGCTGTTGAGCAGGGAGGGCAAATCCATCGTCAGCAACGGGTTCGCACAAGCCCATCTGGGAGGTGGGCTTGAACGGGAAGAAAGAAAATCATGCAAATAGCACGCGCATCCCATTCTCCGACATACCGACGAGAGCTGTGGCGGCTGTTGCGACGGTGGCCGTCACTACGGTTGACGTTTGTGCCATTTTTTAAATTTTTTATTTTTATTTTTAATTTTTTTTTGGGTGGGAGGGGGGGAGGGGAGGGGGGGCAAGGGGAGAACTGTGCGGTCGTTGAGATGGATAAGATCGGACGAGAAGCTGAAGAACTTCCTTTGTATCTTTAAACTCGAGTTGAGTCCGTGGTGAGGTAGGTTGATGAAGGAGGAGCAGCGGTGCCGGCTTGCCAGCTTGTTGAGACGGACGTTGTTGAAGACGGGAGTCGGGAGGCGGAAGTCCAAGTCTATCTGCAGCCTTGTTTGCGCCCGCCCATCAGAAGCCGAACTCGGGGGGGGGGTGGGGGGGGGTTTGGGTTTTCTTTTTCTTTTTTTCTTTTTTTCTAAATCAACACGACATTAGGCATTGGCCACGGGTGCCCAGAACAATCAATGTCGCAAATGGGAGAGGCGGAAAAACCTCGGACCTGTTGCGGCTCCTGACGTTGGTTGGTGCCCGTTTGTGGTCTCTGGCTGCGGCTGACCACCACCTCTCCGGACTCCATCTTCGTCCGAGTGACTGGACCACCAGATACCTTTTGTCGACAGGACAGCCCGCGAGCAGTTGGCGGGGAACGCAGGACACGAGTCACTTTCTAAACCACCGATCCACGACTCCTGATCTTCGTCGAAGCTCTCACCATGTCTGAAGAACGAAGCAAGATCTCGCTTCGAAGCGGGAGGAAGCGTAGACCATCTCGCCCAACCATCAGCGCCCCGAAACAGATATCTGGTCCAATGGCCGCCGATGTCCCCCTCGCCGGTGCTCCTCCGCTGGTACCAGAGTCAGTTCCACGGCCAAGGCTTCGGCCGCCGCCTATGGCTGGCGGCAAGGTACGAAAGTCCTCTGCAGAGGCATTGATGGTCACTGATGTGCCGAGCAATATCCAGCTGACATTTCACTAGACATCCGACCTTGTCAAACAACGATATTCGACGCGGTTTAATCACCTCCCTACGGAGTTTGATCCGACCGCCCCCGCCGTGCCATCACTTCCGTCAACGTCCCACTACGAGACGAGAGACCAGCAGCGGCCGCCCCCCTCTCGAGCAGGAGCTGCGCCGGTTGTCGATATCAAGGCATTACGCGACCCCAACCTGATCCCGGACCAATACGTCTCAGCAGTGCTGGGCGATGCGACAGATGACCAGATTCGGGAGTTTGAAAATACCTTGCGAAAGTTGAAGAGCCGTGCCGCCACAGACTTGCAGCAGAATATCCTGCAAAACCGAACCCAGTTCATCAAGATCAGCAAAGAAGCCGAGAAGCTCAAGGGTGAAATGCGGGCGCTCCGGAACCTTATGGCTGAGCTCAAGACAAATACGACTGCCCTTCGAGCAGCATCGATGAAGACTGACGAGCCAGCTACCATCTCAGGTGATGCCCCGCCCGGCTTGAGCAAGCGAGATAAGCGAAGCTCTGTCGCAGATAGGAGCGCGTTGTGGAATTCGCAAATGCAGGCCTTGTACAAGAACGTGGAGGGTTCTCAAAAGTTCCTGCCGAATGCTGCGGGTCGCCATGTTGTGCAGAATGCTGGTCCATGGGTCGAGTTGGACAATGCCACTTATAAGTCCCGGCGAGCCATGCAGATTTTCTTATTGAATGATCATCTCCTCATTGCTTCGAGAAAGAAGCGGAAGGTTGACGCGCCGGCTGACACTCGTGGACCCATGGTCAAGCTGGTCGCCGACCGCTGCTGGTCGCTGCTTGATATCGAAGTTGTGGACATGCCTGGTACGACGGAGTCTTCAGGAGGCAGGAACAAGCTTGCCGACGCCATCATGATCCGAGGCGGCGGGCAAGAGTCTTTTATCTATCGGACGGAAAAGCAGGATGCCGATGAAAAGAAGACTTTGCTGCTTAACGTGCGGAAAGCGGTTGAGGAGCTGCGCAAAGGCTTGCAGTCAGAGATGGAGGCCCATCACAAGGCCAGAGAAACAATCAATTACTTTGCGTCTCGTGATCCCGGTCTCCTGCAAAAGACTGAGCTTCTGGAGACTCTGTCAGACATCAAGGACATGCTCATCGATGTTGATGGCAAGCAGCAAAACCTGCGCTGGGTGGAGAGTCAGATGGATGAGCTCGACATTGACATTGCTCTCCAAAAATTCGAGCCCGCTGTCGCTCGAGTGGAAAAGTTGAAGGGCCTCGCCCGAGGTTTGAGAAGCAATGCTGTTGCGCAGGACTTTATCAACTTTAAAGTGGAAGAGAGAGCTGCTAGGCTGGCGGGTGTCATTATTCGCGAGCTGGAGTCTACGCACAATGCCCAGTCTAAGTGCAAGGAGAGAGTCGGTTGGCTTACGAGACTGGGTTTTGATGACAGGGCACGAGAGGCGTATCTCGCTGCGCGGACGGAAATCATTCACAAGAGAGCGAGGTAAGCATCTGAGAAGACAGACAGGCACACGCACACCCTTGCCCTCTTGTAAACCAGTACTGACGCATTCGTAGACAATGCATCTTTCAGGGGGACCTGCATCAATACATCTGGCAGTTGTCATTTGTGTACTTTACCATCATTCACAACACGGTGCAGACGTTCCAAATCTGCTTCCCTCCTCCCATGATGAGCGCCTGCGTCAAGTGGGCCAAGGAGGAAGTGGAGGCCTTCAATAGGATTCTATCTAGACAACTGAGCAGTACGGAGAGGGACGGGCCAGTATGGACGCAGTGCATGGAGAGGGCTAAAGAGCATGCCACGAAGCTGTCGGATGTTGGGCTGGACTTTAAGAACCTGGTTGGCAAGGAGATGGGACCAACGCCCAAGAGCGCTGATAATGCAGCTGCTCTCGTGGGGCTGGGGCTGGCATAAGAAAGGTTGTTTGTGTACTTGATGGTGAGGATGGAATATGTAGGAGTCAATGGAAGTGATGCTTGGGCGTATGGGAAGAGATGTTGGGAGACACGAGCTGTCGTTTCGTCGTTTCGTCGTTTCGTCGTTTCGTGAGGTGAAGAATAATAAAGGGTGAGGCGAGGAGTGATGAGTACGAGTGCTGCACTGCCATGCGGTATAGTTTGACTGCTGGGCATGCTGGCCAGACCAGACCATCTGACGCATCTGACGGTGTTGACGACGTTGACGATGTTGACGACGTTGACGTTGACAATGTTGACGACGGCTCCAGCAGCCATGGTGTGAGCGTACAGTTGAGTGCCACAGCTAAACGGGCTAAATAAACGAGCCAAACGGGCTAATACAATAAACGGGCTAAATCCAGACAGCAGTTGCTGCTG
>JFZS01000403.1:0-20140 GCA_000709145.1 Balansia obtecta B249 | reverse complement strand
AGGCGGTGGTTTGGATGATGAGAGGAGGGAGAGAAGGAAGAGAAGGAATAGAAAAGTAAGGCGCTGGTAACAGAAGGAGCAGAAGGAGCAGAAGGAGCAGAAGGAGGCGAGGAAGGGGAGGGAGAAAGCGGGAGAGAGCGGCCAAGAAGGGAGGCTAAAGCAAGGCAAAGCGAGATTGAGGGCTGGCTATCAATGTGCCTATCAATGTACTCAACTGACTTGTGGACCACTTTTCGAAGCGCAGCCGGTGGCCAGCTGGTGGCTATTCAGTCGCGTCCCAGGTCGGAAAACGCGCGCATGAAATGAATCATGAATGGCAGGGCGCAGCAGTGCCGCTTTCGGGGGGCAATTGGGGAGCGGTTGGGGAGGCGGGGGCGCTGAACGAAACCGGATCAGGTGCCCGCCAAGCCGTGCGTGTGCATTACATTACCAGCTATTATGTAGGTACACAGGTACCTAGATAGGGAATAGGGACCCATGTAGCCTGGATCAGCTGACCTGGCATATCGCCATCGTTTCGATGCCAATTATCATCATCATCATCTTCTTCTTCTTCATCACCATTGGCAGCCGCGATAAGGCTCCGGGGCGCCACAGTCCAACTTCCAAAGCTCGTAAAGATGTCTTCCTGCAGTCGCCGTTCGCTCTTTGTACGACTGACTGACTGACTGACTGACTGACTGACTGTACGACGCTTCCTGAGGAGGGCTTCCTTAGTCGGCAAAATGAGGGCCTGGTCTGGTCGACCGCCCTTCCAAACACCGTGCGCTGGACGGCGCGCCCTGGCTTGCCCTGGCTTGCCCTGGCTTTGCCCAGACACATGATGCCCTTTTTATTTTTATTTTTTTTTTTTCTTTTCCCCTGGCCGAGTCAGCTTACCGCCCGTGTTGGTGGCCCTGGGCGCTCGGGACGGAGGAGTGGCGCGCTGGTGCAGAAACAGCGGTGGCGAATTGATACCAGATGGGCATCCAAAGGCGGGCCACGAGTTAACGGAGCAAATTCATCAAAGCATCTGTTGCAGCCCAAGTGGATCACGGATCACCTGCTCCATCCAGGGCAGGCGACTGTCCGATTATCCCTCGTCTCCGTGTCATTCAAGAGCGCGCCCTGGTGCCTGTGGGCGAATCAGGCCGACAAGGCGCGTGCATCAACGAGTTCCGATGCTGTTGACTGGCTCTGCATGCAGCCTGGCTAAGCGCGCCAACGAGTTGATGTCATGGCAGCTCGAGCTGTAAACCAGGTCATGAGCGTAAAAATTTAAAAAAAATAATAATAATAAATAAATAAAAAAAATCACCACTCGCTCATCCCTCCCCTGCATGACAAACGAGACAATTAGAGGCGAGGAGGCGGAAAGTGGCGGTCAGTCGTGTTACATTTCATCGAGATGGAAAGCAGAAAACCGGAGTGCTTTCGCCCTGCATGCCCGCCGCAGTCTGTCAGTGCTATTCACAGACGCGCAACTATAATCAGTCATTCGAGAAGACGCACATATCGCGGGATAACCAGCCACGCTCGGCATTGACACTAGCGTATGTAACATCATGTATTCAACGCCACATTCACATGACGTTGTAATAATCAGTCACATTCCACATTTACATGAAACTCAGTCATGGAGTTGATTAACATAATTCACTCGAATGTAGAATAATTAGTTACACTAGGTATACATTATATACAATATATACCTAGTATTCTATTTATATAGGCGTCAAGGTAATAATAGTCCCATTCGCCATCTACATGAATAAGTCTCGGCATCAAAACTACATCCAATACCACATTCAAACATACACACATAGTACTAGAAATAGCTTAGTTCTAGCGTTCGTTTGCTGCCAGAAGACATGTTATACCTACATGATAAAAGATTCTCGTCTTGTACTATTCCACGCGTTTACTTGCCGGGTGCTGCTTGCCAACCACAGATTGCGCACTGACCTACAGTGGCGATGCGAACCTAGTCTACCCATCATATTTTCCAAAAAAAAAAAAAAAAAAAAAAAAAACATCATGCGTCGACACTACGCTATTCAAGACCCATCACAACTACAGCTTTATTCACGACCCTCTCCAGCCAGGAGCATGTCCCTGTCCCCAAGGTCCTGGTGGTCCCGGTGGTCCTGGTCCACGTCCATAGCCGTATGGCCCGGGCGGCATTCCCACCTGTTGAGGGACCCCCGGGCTGTACCTTGGAGGTGGCACATTTGATGCATGGGCAGGCCGATAAGCCGGGCCGGACGGTCCCTGCAGCACCGCCTCCAACTTGCTTTCCAGTGCTTGACTGGTCTTGTCTAACCACTTCTTTGCAGCAGACGTGCTGAACAGTGAACCGGTGGACATGGAGCTCGATCCCGGACGAGGGGGACCCGCCGATGGCCGGGGATTATTATTATAAGGTGTTCTGGGTGGAGGGGGAAACATACTTGTGTCGACGGGACCACTGCTGAATAATCCCCCATGCTGAGGCTGTGATGGTCTTGGTGGAAGCGGAGGGACTGGTTTTCCTGGTACAAAGGAAGAATCAAGGGGTATGGCGTAGGGCGCGCAAGTGGGCTGCGCTGGATACGGCGACGCTGGAGGTGGTGAGTACGGCGGGTGTCGATGCTGATGGCCAAGCGGAGGCGGTTGTGAGCCAGGCCGATTCTCATTCGGAAAGGGACGCACCGGTGGCGGCGAGTACGGACTGTGTCCCGGAGACGCTGATGCTGAGTATGGAAACCGCGCCGGGTAAGAATTGGCATGGTGGTACTGTGGTCCCTGGCAGCTTGGTTGCGGGCTTGGATGAGGAGAAGGCGTGTAAGTTAGTGGGGGGATGTCATACGGAGAGGCCGGCGATGGCGCACCATAAGGCGGATGGCTGGGATGAATAGGTGTCGGAGACGGCGTAATCAGCCCCGGGGATGGCTGAACCGCGAGCAGTGCATGAGCTTCTTGTGTAGAATTCACCAAATTCACAGCAGCAGGAGGAAGTTGAGAAAGAGACGGAATCAGGTGCGGGTGCGGGTGCGGGTGTGGGGATGAAGGAGGTGCTGTTGTAATTGCTGGCTCTGATACTGAGACTGACGATGGAGAAGCTGAATCCTGCTTCTTGCAATTCTGGTTCGGCCATGGTGGCTTGGTGTCATGCGTCGCACCGGTTGCTGTCGCTGCTTCAAATGAGGCCGTCCCTTTCGTGGGCAGCGGCGGAGATGACGTCGAAGAATACGGATGCGCTGCACTAGACATAATCAATGTTGCGGCAGTTTCTGCCCCGTCCGCGGAAATCGGGCCCCCAGGTCGAGGACTTGATGCAGGCGGGGTTTTCGTGACGGGGGGGACAGGTCCAGTGTCTCGCGACGTATCGGACGCTTCCTCATGCTCAGCATCACCACCAACATCGGTGCCCAAGTCCAACGTGCCGACTTTGCCAGTCAATCCATTCACAGCCAGTGACGGCACGCCTTGCCTCTGGACAGCGGGATATATCGTGGCACTCAGCCCAGTCTCGTCGTCGGCAGACATGGGGCCGTGATACGGCCATGGGTTGGCTTGTTCATCTCTCCAAGGCTTTTCCTCCTTCCCGTCACCCTTCCCGTCACCCCTCCCGTCACCCCTCCCGTCACATGGGCCAGGAGACTTCAGATCCTGTTCCAGATGAAAGGGCCAAGGATTCGCCTGCACTGCGTCCCCCGCCGCCGCCGTCTTCGCCGTGCGTTTGTCCGGCTCGTCCTGAATACGGGTCGGAGCGGCCTCGGCAGGCATCTCAAAGGCCAGCCCGCCCTCGGGGGCAGCCACGGACCCATGGAGGGGAGCAGTGTCGAGCTCGGCGACGAGCAGGGGCGGTCCGTCACTTGCTGTGTGCTGATAACGATGGGACATGGCGTGCGTAGAACTGCCGCAGAGAACTATGTCATGGGGTTGCAACCCCCCCCCCTCCCCTTCCCTCCCCCCTGTTTGCGTCTAATCTCCAAGTAGTTATGCTTGTCGTCACAGTTGCAATCGTTGCAACCCGGCCGTGTATCTGTCTGAGATGTCGAGGGCAAGTTGAGCGCACTCCACCACGGCTTTACGAGCCTGGCGTTGCTGGTGTTGCTGGTGTTGCTGGTGTTGTCGAGTTGAATCGGATTCGGATGGTGTCGAGGTTGTGTGAGGGTGTAATCGTTTCTAGCCGCACCAGGTTTGCATCGAGTTTAAGGGAGCCCCATCCATCTCTCCGTACACCGCATGTACCCACCGGTATGTACCTGGGTAGGCACGACTATGCTACCGCTCTGGTTCCTTCCCTCCGGTCTGTTGTGGTTGTGGATCCCCCGTCCTCCCCTCGTCCTCCCCCATGTTCATCGCATGTGTGTGATGTTTGTACATGATGCCTGCTGGCACTTTATTGAGCCCATACGATCCTCAAAAAACACAAGACTTGCTTTTTGTCGCCGTCCCTTCATGCCATGACGCCGTAGAATCAGGGTTTTCAATTGGCCTGCTGCTGTCTTCAGCAAACACCTCGTATTCATTCTCACGTCAGGTCCTGCTTCTTAGGTCTACAACATCATCTATTCATCCTTCTCCCTTCTTTTTTCGGTCCAAGCAAGCCGTTGTAGTAATTTATTGGCCCATAAAATATCAAGTTGGCCATTATGTACGTCCAACATCTTTTTTCTTGTTTCTATATAATTTCATCATTGGTCCAATTTCAGCCAAACATATGCGCAAAGAATATTCCAATCAGAGCAATGCATTGCGGCACGATATACAAAGCATCCAAATGCGTCCGCTGTGCAAAGATTCATCTGGCTTTGCCGTGAATACAGAGGGCCAGTCCTGACAAAAAGAGGGGGGTAAATTGCCCCGACTCTCAAGGAAATTATTATCGGAATATGCAGGATGCAACAAAGCATATACAGAACAAGGCCGAGCTACCGTAAACCTTGGGGCCGCAAGGTGAACTCGATAAGCAGCGGCGTCACCAAAATACGCAAATCTGGACGGGATTAAGCCAATGATGCTTGTCGACAGCAAAGATGAATGGGCGTGTGCAGGGAATGTCGTTTTCGTTCTCCTTCTCTTTTTGCTTAAACAAGTCCAGTACATGAATAAGAAATTACAAAAGACGGGCTCAACGCAGAGACACTGCGATAGTAAAAGGCTGGCTTCCGGCTTCATTCGTCATTCGTCGCTTCTCCACGTCGTCTTCTGTCGACCCATTTCCGCTTTCCGACTCGAGTTTCAAAATGCGGAGCAAGAGTGACAACATCTTGCATTGTACCCTCAATGGCCGCCTTCGTTTTATTGCGATAGGTGTCCACTAGATTGTTTTCAGATTAGCCGCACATCCTTGGGAATATGTTCGACTTGCGTTCGAAATGATGCTTACATGCGCGTTGGAGAAACACTGTCCTGCCCGCGAAAACACGGCTTTGCAGCCACGCCATCCTATGAGCCAAATCGTTTAGTTTCACCTCCTTTCCGCGGCACCTCTTCTTCATACGAGGCACAGCGACCTCGGTAATTTCTCCATTCGCCATGGTAACCTTTACTGCTTGACTGGCGGATTTCGTCATTGCGCGACGACCCGGATCCCTGCCCTCCGTCTCCTGAATGCCATCATCAGAAAGGTCGTCCGAGAAGAATTGAGATCCGGTAGCGCTAGGGGGTGGGCTTTGCATTTCTCGAGGGAAATAACTTCGCGGGAAGACGCTTGCGCCTTTTCGGAAGCTGTCGGGGATCTCGTTGGTGTCGACGCCGTCAAGAGTAACTCGAACTCGAAGCCTGGAGCCTCGCATGTTGTCATCTACGAGTATAAACTTTCGTTTCTTGGCTTCAGGAATATTGGGGAAAAGGCCCTCCGGTTCATCAGCGATACGTCGATTATGCTTCCGTGCGGTAATCGCGCTTCCACTAGCCCTCGGTGCCATTTGAGACAACGGGCCGCCTTGAGTGTTGGCAGGGTAGTTCTGGCCGACATAGCCGGTAAAAACATGCGCGGGTCTCACGTCGTCACCCCCAGCATGAGGGCCATGAGCGGTTGAACTCTGATGGTGGTGGTGTTGACCTTCGTAAGCATTGTCATGGCCTCATAGAATCTGTTAGCTGAGAATTCACTGCTTCGATTGAGCAAGGCGGAATAATGTCTTTGAGTTGGGAAAGCAAGGGGTGCAAGCAACGGCAAGCGACTTGACATCGACGAAACAACCACAAGACATGTCTTTTTTGCCTTGTCTCTCCTTTTTTTTTTTTTTTTTGCTGCCTTGCATCTTCTTCTTGTCTCATAAAAAACGGTTTTGGTAAAGAGAGTCCTGACTGCCTGTTAAGGTAACTTTTTATAGCCAATTAGGCACAAATTGAGCTCGTCTAATCAAAGAGTCGCATAAAAGAAGCAGCAGCAATGCAAAAAAAGAATTTGGCAGCAGCGCACTTTATGCGACTTTTATGGTAATGTACAGGATATTTTTGCAGTGATATCGGTCTTGCAGAGGACTTCCACGGGCTAGGATAGACTACCTGCCACACGCTCGAAGTACTTCAGGTCAAGTGGTAAATTCGGCCGACACCATGAAACCGTCATGCCACACATATATGTCGGGGGAAAAAAAAAGGCCAAGAAAAAAAGGAAAAAATGAGGAAGAAAAATGAGCCAATACAAAAAATCCAGAACAAGACAGTGAAAAGGAAATAGGTTTTGCAAATAGTACAACATCCGTTCCCAACCAAGTAGAAGATAAGAACCGGAAGAAAGCCAGAGAACACAATACATGGTGAGATGGAAGAAATCCGCCTGCGAGGGCTTACATAGTTACCGACAGCGTCAAGTTTTGTTTCGGAATATCAACGAGGGTGCGTGTAGGAGCGAATTTGGTATCATAAGCAAATCAAACACGGCAATAGGCCGGGGGCAAAACCCGTGCGATGTAATTGTGCTGCTCAGGCAAAATAATCGAAAGCAGGGCAAATGCGACAATGTCACGTCACATCTGAGGATGGAACATACCGACTTCATCTCCTCCACCGGGTGCGCCTCCATCATGAGCGCCGGCATGATGGTGCATGGGCTGACCCATGTTACCCATTCCGGGCTTTCCCATCGGCGGTGCCCCATGCATGGGTGCAGGAGCTGCTGGAATTCCTGATGGACCGCTGGGACCTGGCAGGTGTGGAGCACCTGGATGCGGCGTGGGTGTGCCTTGCACTTGCTTCCGATTGTTCATTTTTGCCATGCGGCGCACTCGTCGGCTTCGAAGACGGGGGTCCTGGTTGCTATTTCTCCAGCTGTCGACGGCTCGTTGGATCAGCCCTCTCTTACCGCGCAATGGTGGATTCAATTGTGCCAGGGCCCAGCCCACGCGGTTGCAGTCCGTCTCGTACATCAACCGGTTGCCGCGATATTGGTCCTTTGGGCAACACGCTCGGGGATACACGCAGTTCTCTTGTTTGAATTCAGGAGACAACTCGTCGGTAGAGACCGACTCGACATCGCATCGAATGGTATACTCCATCTTGACACGATCTCGGGAGTACTCGAATGCAATCCACTGAACACCATTGCCATCTTGTCTCACCACCAGTGGGGTGGTCGCGGGAATCGGGCCCGGCGCAGCGTTTGGGTTGACACCGGGAGCTGTGTTACCTGGGCTCTGCAGCTGAGGCGCACCTGGTTGGTGCTGCTGGTTCGGGGGCATGGGAGATGACTGGGCAGGTTTCTGAAGCTGAACAGGAACTTGAGGTTCGATTTTGGCTCGTGGGCTGCCCGACATGCCGGCTTGAGCATGTTGCGCTGCGTGCTGGGCCATTTGGTTCTGAGGCGCAGTATGCGACATCATCATGTTGGGCTGAGAGGTCATCGATTGTTGCGGGTGATGGCCGTGCTGGGCATAAGGAGAAGCGGTAGGATGGTGAGGCATGGGTTGGTAATGCGATTGTGGTTGATAATACATGGATTGCTGCAGGTGCTGAGATGGCGGCTGCCCGTATAGGCTCCTATGCTGATCATGTTGGGACGGCGAGGCCACCGAGGCAGGCGAATTGGATTGTGGTGTGTGATACGACATGGGAGGGTAGGGCGGACGAGGCATTTGAGCAGCGGCCATCATGTCGGGAGTATCTGCGTCGTTGGATGTTAGCCTCTTGTGTCATTCCAATATTATGCCAGCCGGCACCAAGAGCCAGGTGTACCAATGAGTGAAGTATAAAAACCTACCTGCGGATGTATATCCGCTGTTAGCACCTGGAGTGCTGTACGGACTGGGATGACTGTAATAACCCAAATTGTCTTGAGTACCACCCGCCTGGTTGCCGGTCTGGTAGGCCTGCGACAGGGAATGGGTAGAAGAGTAAGCGCTTTGCTGGTGTTGGGGCGGTGGAGGCAACGAGTGATGCTGCTGCTGGTGTTGTTGTTGTTGTTGCTGGTGTTGCTGATGAGCCTGGTGATGATGCTGCTGATGTACTATGCTGGACGGTCGCGAATGCAGATGGTGTTGTTGGGAAGGAGGCGGGCCCTGTTGCTGATGGTGGGGGTGATGCTGCATAGAGGCAAGAGGCATCAGTAAGACATGGACGACGAAGAGCTTGGACAGACGATGAAGAAATCGACGTGAAGTTAGGAACGCGTTGGTGTTTTATTCCCCCTGGCCTGGTCCCGGTGTCAAGGTCTGGGGAGCAGTGGTGGAGTGGGCCGTCATCCCCTGGTGAGGGACTGGGATGGCACGGGTGAGGCGTGCTAGGCCCGGCGTAACTACGCTGACGAGGTAGCCCTGCACTGCTTGCGCTTGCGTTGTGCGTGAAGCAAATCTTCTAATATCTCGGGACAAGGGACACTGCGGGCAGGCGGACGAACCACTCTCCCAACGCGGTAATTGGGTAGAAGGAGGGTGAAGGGATGCAGCGATGCAGCGATGCAGCAGGGAGCATCGAGTCTTGGGCCGCTGAAAGTACTAGGAGACGCCAAGGAGACGCAAAAAGAGCGAGACGGAAAGACACCAAGCAGATCAGGAAGGAGCAGCGTAGGATTGAAGGTGGGTTATTGCAATGGGCTGGCCATGTACCGTTGCTCTGGGCAGGCTCAACAGTCTGTTGCAGCTGCGCCCGCCAGGCTCGTAAAAACTTGTCGACTCACTAAGACAGCAAGGCTGTTTTGCCAGAGATCATAGAGAGCGTTGTCAAGCAAATGATGGAGTGGGCTTTCAGACGGTTGACGGTTGGTGAAAAGACAAGGAAGGGTGGCCCAAGTCAGAAAGAGCGGGAAGGAAGCAGGACTATCTGCCAGACTTCAGAGGCTTCCTCGCCAGGTACTCCGTACGTCAGTGTCGTATGCCTCTTTCTGGACCAGGCAAGCAAGGAAAGAAGGTGAGGAAGGAAAGCCAAGAGTTTAAACAGTTGCTCCGAGATGAAGTGATATGCGCTTCTATGTGCCTTTTTTTTTTTTTTTTTCTCGACTCGAGTAGCCGGGACGCTGGCAGGGGTGGGGTGCATCGACAAGCGTCGGGAGGGGGGGTGCACGACCTAGCGGTTGATGGGGTGGCGGGATAAGAGAAGAGACCGGGGAGGGCCAGCGCATGGAAGAAGCGTGACAGGGGTCATGGCTTCTCTCATTCGACAGCCAACCAGCAACACCGCAGAGGGGACAGGTGGATCGGCTGCTCAATGGGGCATTCAAGAGCCAAGCTAAAGAGCGGGCCAGGACTCAGCCGGGACTGCCTTTGACTGACCGTGACTGAGCACGGCTGGCCATGATTGGCCGTGAGAATGGATCTCAACAGTGTCCGGTCAGGTCCGGTCAGGTTGGTCTTGCATCGTGCTCTGCTTGGTGGCGCTCTCAATCTCTCGTGCTGCTTCATGCTATTAGCTGCCACCCCGACGCCGCGAGTCGCGCAGCGTCGTGAGCGGTGTGGGCGAGAGCACCACTACCGACTCTGGCGGGCGCGCATACGACGGCGCAGACACCGACGACACAGACGAGAGGCCTGTCGCGTCAAGACGCAACGATACGCGAGCGGCCGCGCCATCCACGCTGGTGAACGAGGCTCATGGCCGATGATGGTTGATGGCCGGGGGGGCTGGGGGCTGATGGCTCCTTGGGCCCTCGGCCGTTGACCGTTGACCGTTGACCGTTGAACGCGTGCGGGTGGTGGACGCCTGGCAAGGTTTCCTCGCCGCTGCCCATGGCCCTAAGCAAGATTGAGGGCCAAGCCGTTCCCACGGATCCCAGTGAGCCATGCCCGCCATGCCCGCCATGCCCCGTTGCCGCCCCTTGTCGCCCCTTGTCGCCCCTTGTCCAGCAGAGCACCACACACACCACCACCTTGCTCGCACCTCGGCCCTGGCTCCTGTCGATAAAATCGACAAAGTGGCCAGGGTCAACTCACGTCGCTCACGTCGGTTCCAGCACGCCGGAGGCAGCCATGTGCTCGTCCAGACGTCGTGTGAAACTTCCTATCGAGGTGACGATGCCTGCCTTTGTCCGTTGGTGGCGTTTCTGTGTCAAGCTTCCTGCCATCGTCGGCCGAATATCACCGGGCCTCCATCTCCTCGCATCTCGCTGCGCTTGTTGTTTGTCTGTGTGTTTGTCCAACTTGCGTCTTACGGGACGTGGCTGCAGATACAGAGCGCATTCGATCTCGAATATCAAACTCGCCCATGCCCATTGGGGAAATTGTTGGATCTGGCTCCAGCAAGCTCTGTTTTTAAACTGACACTTTGCCAATTCGCTTGTCCACCTTGGGACACTTCGCCGTCGCGAGCCACCGCCCATAACAAAGACAAGGACAGCAGAGGTCCCACTCGGGGAGGAGGCTGACGTGCGACTGGCCACTAGTCGCCAGTCTCCACCAGGTCGAGCTCTCTCGTCATCTCCACGCCTTATTACTCAAGCTTCCAGGCACAGAAATAAAACAATGCAGGCTCGGACTAGCTGGTGGAAGACGGGAGCTCAGTACACTGCACCATGTCAGAGCTGGGGGATGATGGAAACTTCCATTCAGTCTGATCTTCTTTTAGCAGATGCTGTAGTGCTTGGGTCCAGCCTATTTCGCTGGCTTGCCGATGCTCTTTCGTCAACGAATGACGACCACACAGGATACTTCCTCTGGGGGTGCGCGCCTGTGTCGCGACAGTGGCCGCATGGCTGGCTCACTCGACGACAGCCCGCCGACGAGGACGTAATAACGCAGCTGACGGGGCAAAGTTGTGCATTGCATCATCAGCCTTCCCTCCGGCGGGCTGTTCACACAGTCCGTCCACCCCCTCCCCTAGTCCGAGGCGTGTCCATCCTAGCCGGTCGTGAAACAGGAGATAGTCCTGTCGAACCCACTGTGGAGTCCATGACTGGTCAGGCTTGCCCGATCAAAGTTGGTTGATTGCAGCGAACACTTCTCAATCCCTGAATTATCACGGTTGCAACCCTTCATTGGCCGGCTGTATTAGCAAGGGGCTCGTTCACAGCCCATCACTCGACGGCCGTATTGAGATATATCTTCAGCAGCCCGTTGGTCGCTGATGGACGACTTTTCATATCCAATAGCCAAGTATAGTGTCTTCACCAAAAAAAAAGAAATGAAATGAAATGAAATGAAATGAAAGAATGAAAGAATGAAAGAATGTGCGCCTTGTGTGCATGGATGATTGGCCATGAAAACACACAAGGGGGCGATGCAACACATAAGAACTGTACAACTTACGGCATCGGACACTTGCTCCTCCTTGAAATGACCGCGTACTTGCGGATGTGAGGCCATGGTGACTGTCATAGGGACGGTGGTCGGCCACTGAAGGGTCTAGTCAATGCCATCTTGTTAGCTTGATAATGGTATTATGCTGTTGTAACAATGCGTCAAGCAGCCCATACATAAACTGAAGTCATATGGTCATTCGCAGCGACACTATGTTTTGCAAGCCAACAACCGCCTTGCTGAGCATTGTTCGACTACATCAACGTCATGGTCACTGGACCGGGCATTCTTGGAAAGTGTTACGTACCTCCGGTACGTGTAGCGCCGTGTTAGCCAACGTAAACTGCTGATTTCTTTCCCTTCCAGCTGAAACCAATATCTTATTCAGACTAGTCTTCAGAAACCCAAAAATAGGCCACGGGCTTTATTTCTGGGTAACAATATTAGCGAGTGCACGGTGAAACGGCAACAGTTTGTAGCAGCCCAACACGAGCTTATGGAAAAAGAAAAAAAAAAGGGGGGGGGGAAGGGGGGGGGCTTTGTGCTCCTGTGCCCTCGTCCAACATGTGCTGTACCAAGGTAGCTTTCCATAGGCCATTGGACAGAAAACAAGAGATTCACTTTTTCATTGTTGCTGCTTCAAGAATTGAAGGCAACATCATGAGGTCATGAAAGTAATATGAGAAGGGAAACCAAAGAAGTGCAATGAAAACTTGATTTCTTCCAGGCGGGAAACAAAATTCGTTCGTTGCAGTCTCAAATTTGATGCGACGGGTGGAACGTACCTTTCGCTGTTGCGGATGATGTAAACTGGAAGGAGCTACGGAGCTTGCAGGCAAATAGACAGGGTTCAATCCGCTCGGTGCCACCTCCACGTGAGCCAGCGCGTGTGCCAGCGCGTGTGCCCTTTCTTATCCGTTGCTAGGTTCTGCAATAAAGTAAAAATCACGCATGCGCCAGGTCCTGTTAACGGGTTAGCCAGGTCATGGAAAACTCTTGGGTTGGGTGAGCAGAGGGCGATGAGGGAGACGGATTCGCAGCGCACAGATCCAAGAGCGCGACGTTCCAACGACGGAAGACCTCGGCGCACGCTTGACGGTGCCAAAGCGACTGTTGGTTCATGCACGTCGCCCTTGGATGTGTGGGTGATACGTCGGCATAAAGAAAGAGAAATGCATACCTGGGTAGGTGCCTGGCAAGGCTTGTGGCCGAGTTGATGGAAGATATCGGCAAATTGTCCTACTACTGAGATGGCCAGGGAAAGAAAGGCAGCCGCCCGCCAACGGCTGTGTGCGACTCCTTCGACAGACCTTCTCTATCTCAAAGCTGTCAGTCTCACTCTCGAGGCTCGTGGACCATTCGACCAGACACGACTGGGATAGCGTAAACCCGATGGGGCTTGACGTTGAAGAGTGGCCAGGCGCAGGAGCTGGGCTGGGCTAGGCTGGGCTGGGCTGGGCTGGGCTGGGCTGGACTGGGCAGCACACCGCCCCAGACGACGTGTCTGTGTGCATGTACAAGACCAAGTAGCTGGGTACACAGGCAGGGACAGGACGCAAGCGAGGACGCTCGCTGCAATATCAGGTTCTCGTCAAGTCCTCTTTCTGCAGAAAAGCTCATAGCTGATATGCAGGCCCACAGTCTCCCAGCGACAGCCGACCACGCCGACTACTCCTACCAGGTAGGCTAGGCACCTTCTCCGACAAATCGGCAGGAGCCCAAAGGCATCAGTGATCGGCGGGCAGACGGCGGGCAGACGGCTGGCAGACGGCGGGGCCGGGGTGAGGGCTCGGCTGGGTGCAGGGGAGGTAGTGGGGTACTCTGATAGAATAATGGCCTGTTCGAACGTTGTCGTCTCTCCTTCCCTGGGCGCTGGCCAAGTCCCCCCCCAAAAAACCCAAAAAAAAAAAAAAAACAGTTGCAGCATGCACAACCGCAGCTTGGGGTTCATTCATAGACCCGGCGAATGGGGTTGGCGGTAGATGACAGACAGCAGACAGTAGACAGCAGACAGTGGCAAGTGAGCGCGAGGGGCTGAGGCCGATGGTGACGACGTCCCGCGACGGCACAAGATGAAGGAAATCTCGGTCTTACCTGTGTTAACTGTTTCAAGACAGACTGTTGCCCGCTGGTCTTCTGATTTCCTCTCCTGAGTGCTCGGTCGCGAAGTGGATCCGCAGACTGTTAGTGGCGTCAGCAGCCGGGGTTAGCACTAAACCCTTGTCTGGGAGGAAAGAGCGAGGCAAGCCCTGCAGCCCAAGAAGAGGTACCTGAAAGAACCACGACCGTTTTTTAGTAGTGGGGGCAGAGAAGCGACCCGCGACGGCGCGAGGTAGCCGTAGCAAAAAAAAAAAAAATATCAAAAAATACCAAGGTCAAGAAAAGGCACCAGTGAGTCAAGGTCGTGACGTCGTCGGAAATCTTAATCCAAGGCACCTCGAATGTGCCACTGAATGCTCGTTGTGCTTAAAAGCTGTATTTTGTGGCGAAGCAAGCTGAAGAGTCAGGCGCGCAGAAAGATGCTGAATTCTCGTCTCGACTCGAGCGCGCAGTGATATTTCGGTCGTACGCGAACCGGCGCCGCGTTGAAAAAAAGAAAAAAAAAAAGGTAACGGGAAGGATTACGTTGGAGGTATGAATGCTTTGTCGCGAGAAGCAACGGTCGCTAATGGCGGATGCGTCAAGTTAAAACAAGCTCCGAGCTTGGTAGTATGTGGGCGAAACGATTGCCGTCCGAAAGGTAATAGAAGCCGGCCAGGAGTTGTACCAGCGGGCGTGGAAAAGACTGACGATACTAACAGATAATGTTTTACGAGGAGAATTTGTCGCCCAGGCGGTTTTCAAGGCGGTGACCAGGAGCGGGCGGACACAGTGTTTGAGTGTTTTGATGTGATAACGTCGGTCAATATCACGGCATGAATTCGACAGCCTTGTTCGCAACTTGGAGTCTGGGCGCTGAGGTTGGAGAAAAGCAAAAGAGAAGAAAGGATACTGTTGTCCGCAGCTTGGGATGTAGAAAGTTGGACAGGGATGGACCAGGTTCAGGAAGAGGGTGCTGGTCTGTCCTGGTTAGTCCTGGTCAAGGCAGTCCCGTTGGCGTGACAAGGACTCGGGCTTTTCAACTGCTATTCTGATAAACGACGTTCTGGACGGGGGCCGAAGGGCGAAGGGCTGCGAAAAGATTGCGGAGGACTGCACCGATATGAAAGTCCGGCTATTATGTCTGCCTTACTTTGGTAAAATGGTGAACGAAGGAACATCTGGCGCCCGGGCGTGTGGCTGTTAGGCTCACCCCGGTCTGGCGAATACGAGTACAATGATACAATGATACAATATTATTGTGCGTGTATGTAATATAGGCTTGACACAAGTTGTCGTTGCTGCCAATGGCTGGCCATGATCCGCTTGTCCCGTCCCCTTTCAACGCCGCTGCTATTATAGTAGGTACCTAGGTACCTACATGTAGGTGCCAGGTAGGTACCTAAGTTAAGATTTTTACGTGGGCTGTAGGTTGCTACATTGTGCATGCCGTCATCAGAACAGACGGCGGCAGCAGCGACTGTATTCATCTGCGGGAAAGCCCCTACAGATTCGCCTCATGTGTATTGAAGCGCCTGCTCACTCGTGGTGTATCGAGATGAATGTAGTCGGCATGGACGTATGTGCGCGTATGAATGAATGAATGAATGAATGAATGAATGTACATGGATGGTGTCGCGCACCCAGCACGGGTCCAGCTGCGTGGCTGGCGTGGCTGGCGTGGCCGGCTGCTCATTCATTGTACGGAGTGGAAAGAAGACAAAACGAAACAATTGGCAGGCAGGAACGGTTTCCTCAACGGGAGGCCAGGCAGGGGCCATCGCAACCTCTACCAAACCACGGATGGCCCTCAAATCCCACGTGCCAGGGGACCCAGTACAATAGATAGATGCCGTTACGCGTATTGGATCAGTGCGTTTTGCGGGAGAAGTCAAGACGGTGGACGCCTCGCGCCGCTCGCATCTTTCATCTCGATAGGGTATGCGCCTCTTCCGCCAGACCAGACCAGAGCTGCGTGGCGTCAAAACACAAGACAGTTATTGCCGCGATTGCTGCCTTTGCGCTGTACACGGAGTATATAGTATGCCATGTTCTATGTTCCATGTCAACGTCAGTCTGGACAGTCTCATACCTGTCAGGAGCTGGCAGTGGATTTTTTACGTCACCAATTTCTATTATCGGCACGGCAGGACGGAGTATACGAAGGATTACACAGACGTTAGAGCAGAAACGTCATAGCAAGAATCTTTCGTAATAAAACATGTCAGCTCATTTCGGCTCTTCCTTGTAACCAGGCGTTCCACTGGGTACCTGGGTAGGTACCTGCCCATTCGACGTGCGTCCTATCTCCCTATTACGCGTTTTTTTTATTTTTATTTTTTTTTTGGTTTTTTTTCACCTTTTTGTTTCTCTTCTATCATTCCTCCTCTTGGTTCCTCTCCCTCTCCCTCTCCCCTTTCCCCCTCCCCTCCCCCCCTCCCTTTTTTTTTTTTTCCGGCCAAGTCTGATGTCTACGAAAAAGGATCTCAGCTGACAAAAGTGGGTGCTCTACTGAGTACATAAAGTGCACGGATTGGTCTCGAGACTTTTTGTACATGGACAAACGAGCATGGACCCATCTCGTTGATCCCGAGCTAGCTACAACCAGGCATCTCAGCCCCGCAGCCCCCTGGCTGGGATATTGTGACTTTGATCGACCTTTGGTATACCTACCTAGGGACCTACCTACCTACCCTACCTAGGTAGGTAATGGTGAGGCCCCCGAGTGAGAGGCTAAGCAGAGGCGCTACGCTGGCAATGTATCTCTTCGTAGCACAGACTGCATGAGAAACTACCTTGAGGAGGCCTTTTTCAATTGGTGCCTGTATCCCTGTCGGCATCTCGTGGGCGCCGGTTGGAGCCAGCGCTGTATTAAGGAGAAAATAAAGGAGATTGCAGTGGTGGGCCCGCTTTCCTGGCTACCGTGCAATTTGGTCCTATCAGCGAATCGGCCCTCGGCTCTCGCAGCAGGCTCATTTGCGACTTCCAACCTTGTCAGTACGTTGGTATCTGCAGGCATGAATGGTCGCCAGAACAGGTGTTTTCGCCTAAGGCACCTTTAATCGCGCATTGCTGGACGGCAAAAGTTCTAATTATGTCGGTCGGCCGCGGGCCCGTCTTTTGCAGGGCCATGACAAACTTGCATCTGGACAACTTGGTGGGGACGGGTAGGCCACCCCTTCGTCTGCCGCACCGCGAAGCAACCTGTCTCAGCGGCCGTGGACGTGGACGGTTCATCGTTATGTGAAGATTGTGGGAACAACAGGGCCAGCCAGCTAGCCCCTGGGCCTTGTTCGTGAAGCTGGGTATGGGGGCTAGGAAGCCGGAGCCGCCGGCAAGCCATGGGTCCTGAGCCTGGATTAAATGAAGCTAACCTGTTCTTGGCAATCCATTCGAGTGCTGTGACGCCATGTCCAGAATTTCCTCTGGCATACAATAGGGTAGGCCAGGGCAGAGGGGGAAACATGACTCTGGATGAAGACAAGATCGCGAGGCTAGGATATTACTCTTTTATTTTTATTTTTATTTTTATTTTTATTTTTATTTTTATTTTTATTTTTATTTTTATTTTATTTTATTTTAGTTTATTTTAGTTTATTTTATTTTTTGCGGCAGTTTTCCCTCCCTTACGAAGCAGACAAAGTCCTTGCTGTTGGCTGCCGCTGTGGCCAAGATAACAGGCTTCTTGTCTCTTTGTTTTTATTCGGGACTTTGGTTGGATATGGAAAAGTGTGAATATCCATCCGCCCCAGGGCCAAGTCGCATCGCACGTTACCCGATTCGCGCCGATCTAACCAACGAAACCAACCAATCTAGCAGCACGCGCACCTTGGCGCGGAGGGTTTCGCTGCTTCCTGGCAACTTGCGATGGACTTTTATATCATTACTGAAACACAGATCACGTTGAGGCATCTGTCATGACATGTGGCCAGGAAGCCGCGGCAATTCCCGATGATGTCACATTGGTTCTTCCCTTGACTGACATGTCGACGCATGTCAACACGCATGTCTAAGGCATGTCTAAGGCATGTCAAAGCACGTCAAAGCATGTCAAAGCATGTCAAAGCATGTCAAAGCATGTCAAAGCATGTCAAAGCATGTCAACGACGCGAGGTCCAGCAACTTGCTGCAGATGGGCTCGGGGTCGGCCCGTGTATAGGGCTGACAAGCTAGCATTGATGCATGCAATGAAGACATTCCGACGTCCTGGCCTGGCGCAGGAGCCCCGGTCCCAGGGTGCCTTGCTGATGCATCTGGGACTGGCCATGCGTTCCCCCGCCCTTCCAGAACAGCCAAAGGTTGCCGTGGTCGAAGAAGCCGAACAAGCTGGCGCGAACTGATGCGGGGCGCACCTGGTCGGCAAACAAGGATGAAGCAAAACCATCAGCACCTTGACTGTGGAGAGCTTACGGGTCTTGGAGGTGCAGTGGGGGAATTGACCCCATCTGACCCCACAAATCCAAAATCCAAAATCCAAATCCAAAATCCAAATCCACCACCGCGGCGGTCGCGTAAAAGACGCGCGACTCAACGACATCAACTTTCAATTAAACCTGACACGACTTGCAGCGGCCTTCATCATACCCACAACACAAATACTTTGGCTAGCTAGCCTTACAGAATAAGGCACCTGAACATGAGCGTGGTGCGTCTCGGCGGGATGGCTGGAGCTGCACAAGAAATCGCCCACAGATGCTTACTTTTACTTGCCCGCTCACACACAAGTATAAAGGCCGTTTTACAGTTGACACCAGGACCGCGCCAAGGCGCAATTGATGTCGAGCATGTCGAGCGTGTCGAGGAGCATTTCTCGGACAAAGCAGCTGCTTGAAGCCCCAATAGAGATCCATGCACGTCCTGCAGGCTTGACGCTGCAATCGCCGCAAATGGCTCGTACACACAGTTCCGATTCCATGTCTATAGTCACCGGGGCCTACCGCGGTATAGTTTAGGTTGCCACGAAAGATGAGAGGCTGATCTATATCTACAGTAACCTCCTGGCTCGCAGCCGTCCGCAGCCGGCCGCAGCAAGGGGCCTGGCATGCGTCCCACCACAGCGCGGTTAAGATGACGACCAACATGCACAAGTCGACAATCAACCAAAATAAACCCACCGGGCCTTGCACACGAACTCGCATGTTGTAGACTGTGCCGTTTGCAAAACCCGGCAATGCCGACATGGGTTGTCAGCCACGGACGAATGATTGTGTGCTGGCTGCCCTATCACGTCAATACGCCGTGCCCTTGAATTTCCGAATCGTTGCGAGTTGACAGCCGGTCTTGTTAGTTGTGGACCGAAGACGACGGACCGAGTCTTGGACTCAGCTCTGCATCGAAGCGTGCGAGTCAGCTGCACTCTGATCCGCACATGGAAACGAATCTTTTCAAACAATCCCGCACTCTCCCCCCGTCATGCATCGCCGTTAACCCGCGGCGGGCCTGTTGCCGCTGTCTCCAACAAGCAAGCAAGCAAGCAAGCAAGCAAGCAAGCAAGCAAGCAAGCTGAGAGGTCCGAGCTCCGTTTTTTGAAATGGTTGTTTGCTCGCGAGGTCGCCATGGCGCTGCAGACGTGCAATCCCACATGAGTCTTGTTACCGTGGAACCACCTCGTTTTATCAAAAGTCGCATCTCTCTTGATGATGGGCAGCTGTTTAATCACCGACGTACACCATAGACGCACAGCAACGGCCCCTACAGAAGATGGTTGCACATGCCCCCTCGGGGTTAACACTCGACCCCGACAGCAGCAACCGCCGGACACACACAATTTTGATATAATATAATGTTGGGCTAGCAATGACTACACTCGGACAATGTCCAAATCTCTACGGTATACAGATGCTCGCTTTCTTCCTCTCTATTCGTTACATTCGGGACTGCTAGTGTTTCAAGAGCCTCATCTGCGTTATAGGCAGCAGTACCCACGTGAAGCCACCCCAGGCGGCGATCCATTTAATAGACTACGCCCGTTACAGTGCTCTCAGACAGCACAGGCACTAAGGCTATACGTGGAGGTCCGTCTTCCGTTTCGGGCCTAGTCGCATAAATTTCGTGGCTCCCCTCGCCTCTACGTACCCATGCCACGCCAAACGACCTAGGCTGTAGATTTCTGCTTCCTCCATGTCGTTGATCTGGCAAATCATCACACACCCCCCCTCCCCCTCCCCTTCCGACAGAGTGCACAACGAGTTGTACTGGTGGGCCGGACAGGTCGTGTAGGTCTCTCTATCTATCATCCGGCGTGAGGTCCGCCCGTCGGGGATGCTGAAATTTTGCAAAAGAGGCAAGTGGCCCTGGCTGGAGCTTTTGCTCTTTGCGCACAACATGACAAGTTTGTGTGCGTGCGTGCGTGCGTGCGTGCGTGCGTGCGTGCACCTTTAACGCGCTGGCTGGCTCACACAGGTAGGGGGTGGGGGGGT
>JFZS01000402.1:0-20177 GCA_000709145.1 Balansia obtecta B249 | reverse complement strand
CCCCCCCCCCCCCCCGGCACCCCTCGGTTACATTCCAGCGTAATTAGGAGATACCGATACCGATGCCCGTCAATGCATGGGGAGGGGTCCCAGGACACGACCAATAAGACGGTCGAATTCGTACCCGACCCCACTACCCACACGCTACAAGCCTCCTTCCCACCCATTGCACATTTCACCCATCAAACAGAAAAAAAACGTGCCCGTATTCGTGAAAATTCACAACGCGTACCGATTTTCAGAGCACGAAGCGGTCTGGCTTGTAAGATGGAGGGAAGGGGGGACGGGGGGGGATGAGCTCATCTGTGTCAAACCAAGATCCTCCGGCCGGCAGGCAGCAGGAAGGAAGCCCCAGGAGCCGTGCCAGGGAAGTTGAAACAACGGAGGAGCAAAGGGGGCGCAAGAGGAGGAGGAGCATGTACTCTGGCTCAAATGTTGGAGAAACCACCGGAGTTGCGGGAATGCACGGCTTTGTATATCGGACATGTCCTGACCGAGCTGGAAAAACTTGTGACTTGACCGTGCCTACCACGTGTGCGTGTGCGTGTGCATGTGCGTGTGCGTGTGCGTGTGCGTGTGCGTGTGCGTGTGCGTGTGCTTGCGCGCAGGGCAATACGCTGGTTTCTGGAGAGAGAAAAAGTACGTAATTTGGGCCAAAGTGGACGATTGCCCGCCTTTGCAACGGGCAGAAAACGTAGAAACGTGCCCGTGTTGGGTTAGATGAGGACAGACCACGAAAGCTTTTCGCACTCGCAGTGTCGTTGTAGACTTCAACGCAGCGCAGCCGTGCAATCAATATCCATCTCGCACGGGACCCCGGGAAGGTCAGGCACAGACCGGCCGCACGCACGCACGCACCTGTTCAGAATTGCTTCACTTTCGTTAAACGAGCAGCTGACGGCTCGGTCCAAGCGTTTCACACCACTCATTCAGCCTGATTTCTCCCGAGCGCTCCAGAAAGACTAGAGACTCTAGTGAAATTTGATGAGCATATGACGAATGTGCTGTAACACTCGTCCAACAGACAAAAAATCGCATTGGGCGCCTGTCTTGCATCCGCGATCCTGACCTTTTCAAAAACGCGCTCACACTAGCCTATAGCTGAATTGTGAATATAGACCAAGGAAACATGCTAACTGGGTGGACACGGCTGGTGTTGCTGTTGCTGTTGCTGTTGCTGTTGCTGTTGCTGTTGCTGTTGCAGAGTACAGAGAGAGACAGTCTTGTGTGAATGTTGTTTGGCCAGCTGTGTAGCCAAGGGATGGCAAGCGCTCGCTCAGATGACACATATAGCGTACCATAACGCATGCTACCCACACCAATGACCGCCGAGTACATCACAATCGATCTGAGACCAGACAACCTCTTTATTTTTTGCTCCATTGCTAATCGACCGGCCTCTATGTCTCAAGTTCAAACGTCGACGTCCATTTCGTCGATTCGTTGTGCAGGCACGCAAACCATGTTTCCCCGGTACACCAGACCGAAAAGCGAATCCATAACGTCCACCTCGTCCCCGACTCGTAAACCTAAAAAAAAAAAAAAAAAAAAAAAAAATTGCGCTTATACCTCGGCAATCTCCCTCAATCGTCGCAAAGTTGATCGCATGGCAGCGGCAGCAGGGGTGCTGTGAAGAGACAATGTTAGTAGCCGCCGGGAAAAAAAAGTCTTTTTATCATGTGCGAAAAATCCAATTCACTGCTGCCCCGGGACAGATGCTGCAGCTGGATTGATTGGCGAATCGTCAAGTTTGTGTAAAGGGCATTTTCATTCAAAAACCGGCATTGAACATACGCAACGACGTAGGCACCGCCGGCGATGGTGCGCTTGCAAGACTTGCAGTTCCAAATACCGGTAGAGTGGCGGCGAACGTTGACCTTGCCGCAGAAGGTGCAGGTGTACTTGGCGTGCTGCGTGATTTCCATCTTCTTCACCTGCTTTCGTAGTGAAGCACCATAACTGTGCAACTCCAGTTAGTTTTGCTTTCTTTCTCAATGAGTCGTCATTTCAATCGATGATGCTTTGAAGAGATGGGAATTTCGTTTGTTCGCGCTGACCCTGGCTCGATGTGCAAAAGAATTTTGGTGTCTTCACTCCCCGACAATATGC
The DNA here is from genome assembly GCA_000709145.1 of Balansia obtecta B249. NCBI lineage: Eukaryota > Fungi > Ascomycota > Sordariomycetes > Hypocreales > Clavicipitaceae > Balansia > Balansia obtecta. The sequence continues at coordinate 18,068 of JFZS01000402.1, read as the reverse complement.
ATTTTGGCCATGCCTCAAGCCCAACGAGACCTGCCACATCCCAGACATCCCCAAAAATTTTTTCTTCGCACAAGCCAGGGCCAGGATTTGTCCATGTATCGCGATCGGGCATATCGTGGTTTGCATCGGTGTTTGGAAAAGCGGAGTGGATTTCACTACAAACTTACCGGGTACCGTATTTACCGCTGCAGGAGATGTTAGCACATGAACATTTCTTTTATACCGTCTTGTTCTCATGGAATACATACGTGACGCCGACCTTCTTTGTACGCTTGGTCATCTTGATTAAGTTGTCGGTTTTGGTGGAGGGGGGAGGGAAGGGGGCAAGTCGACCTGGGCAGATGGTTGAATGCTTGACTTCGGCTACAGCTGCGCTAAGAAAATGTGCTGGAGTTGTGTTCTTCTTTAGGGCAAGCACGTGAGCCCACCGATTCAAGCGAAAGTTGCCCCACCACCCTCCCAACACATGCACATGATTTATCACGTGATATAATAATACCAGGAGTTTTGCCGCCACGGTGAAGTTTGGGGGGGGGGGGGGCTTTACAGAGCTCGTTCAACATTATCAGGTGAGTTATCTATCGGTGTAGATTTACTCAAATTTGACTCCCAACGCGATTATCGTGGCTAATTTTCATTCAATGCTTATGACTGGGGGAGGCTCTTGCGCTGGAAACGGGCGTCCTGACCTACAAGCACGGCCATGGGAGGTTCTGAAAATCTAACATGTGTTGACATTGAGGCGACCGTAGAATCAATTCATCTTCAGATCTGGCAAGCAAGATGAAACAGAAACAGCCTTAGTAAGCTTTTGTTGGCTGAAAGAAGTTTGAGACATGTCCGCTACTTGTGATTGGTTGTCTTCCATCATGAGCTAAACCTAATAAAGGTGGCTCAAGAGTCATCTTATCTTGTAAGCCCGCCCAGGGCGAGACACTAGTGACGTGATGGGCTCAGAGCTCCCTCCTCACGGCTTCCGACAACCTGCTGCAAGCCACTTGCCAAATAGGTAGCAGCCGCGGTGACACAACAACATGGCTATCAAACAGCATGGACGACAATATGACTTGATTCTTTTTGGAGCTACGGGTAACGATTCCCTTCGACTCCCTCCAACACTGGCTTGAGCACGTTTCACTGACAGCTGTGCTCTTCAGGTTATACTGGCCAACTGACTGCCGAGCACATTGCCACGCTTCTGCCTACCAACCTGAAATGGGCTGTCGCAGGGCGTTCAGAGTCAAAGCTTCGCGCCGTCATCGCAGAATGCCAAAAACTGGACCCCGATAGAGTGCCCCCGAGTACGTTTACTCTGCCTGACCACTCGCTGATTGACGAGCTGTGCGTCTGCCATGTATATGGGGGAATAGCTGCTAACCCTCCCATTCAGGCATCGAGCTGTCCGATATAAATGATGAGACCCAGCTAAAATCAGTTGTTCAAAAGGCATTTGTTGTCATCACCACCGTTGGACCATACTGTGCCTACGGCGAACCCATCTTCAAACTATGTGCTGAAACGGGAACCCACTACCTCGACTGCACCGGCGAGGTTCCATGGGTTGCGCGCATGATCAAGAAGTATGAGGACACGGCAAAGAAGACGGGTGCCATTATGCTTCCTCAGGCTGGGATTGAGTCCGCGCCTGCCGATCTGGTAACATGGTCTATGGCGCAGCACCTGCGCAGACAACTGGATGCTCCAACCAAGGACGCCGTCGTCACGATTCATAAAATCAAGTATGTCGCACCTTTTCGTTGACCAAGCAACGACTGTCTTCTCCCTTCTAAAACTCGAGCAGATCTAAGCCTTCTGGAGGCACTCTGGCCACCGTCCTGGTCTTCTTCGAACACATTCCCCTGAGAGAGGTAATCGCGGCCATGAAGCCGTATGCGTTGTCCCCAATACCTCACACTTCAGGAGCCACGCCCCGACGGTCCTGGCTGCAGAGGATCCTGGGCGTAACCTCGCTGCCTAACCTGGGCCTCGTGACAACTTCCATCGCAGGCACAACCGATCGAGCTGTTGTCACGAGAACATGGGGTCTCTTGCATGAGATTCCGAGTCGCAAAAGTGAGTTTTACGGACCGAGGTTCACGTGGGCTGAGTATTACAAAGTACAAAATTGGTTCCATGGCATTGCCCTGCATTTTGCTCTGGCAATCGGCAGCATGTTGCTGGTTTTATCCCCGCCCTTGAGGAGTCTGTTGAGAAAATTTGTCTATCAGCCCGGAGAGGGTGTCAGCAGAGAGGACATGGCCAAGGAAGAAATCGAGTATCGTGGCACAGCAACTACAGATCCAGATTCAGACAGAAATCCAGCTGGAAAGCAGGCGTTTTGTCGTGCTTGGTTCAACGGAAGCATGTACAGCCGTAAGTGTAACAATGCCGCGTTAAGTAGGGACCTTGAAGAGATATGCTGACGACTGATGCCTAGTCACGGGCATCTTCCTCGCACAGGGTGCTTTGACCATGCTGGAGGACCATCTGGAGCTGGAGGGCGGCTCATATACGCCGGCGTGCCTTGGACAAAGCTACATTGATCGTCTGGACAAGGCAGGATTCAAGGTTAATGTCAAGACCATCGAGGACTGAAGTGGAGTGGCGCTGCGTTCTGAGGCGATGCGCTTATCCGTATTAATGGGTTTTTCTTGGCAATGTCGAATTTATATTGTATGAGAACGTCATACTCGACCTAAGAAGCGTCTACTGCCATGGAGATGACACGGCAGACGATTGTTCACAAAATGTAGGCATACAGTGTTTGATGCCATGGCGGAATTACCGCTTCGCGGCCTCCCTCATTTGACTACTTTCCTGCACAGCAGCTGACACCATTGTCCCCAGATCAGTGTTCAAGTTGGCGAACCCCTCCACAATCCCTTCGCGATCGTCTTTGCCCATCTCCTGACTCATCTTAAACTTGCCCTCCAGCTTGGTGATTTCAATTTCAATACCAATAATGTTCCTCTTCAGAACATCAATATACCTCGTCGGCGCATCCGTAACGCTCCACTGCCCGGGCCGTCCATTCCTCCCCGTATAATCCATAATGGACGTCTCAGCATGATTTGTCAAATCGGTGATCTGACGGCCGAGAAACTCGGATGTCTCGTCCGACCTGGAGTCATGGTAGATCTTGGCTCTGCCGTACACCTGGGCGGCAGCGTAGTTCCAGGTCGGCACGACTTTGCCCGTGGAGGGCTTGGTCTCCGTATAGAACTTGGGCGTGACGTAGTGTGCCGGCGCGGCCGTGAAGTTCACCATGACTTCTTGCGGGAGGACGTTGTCGGGGTTGTGGCCGCAGGAAGTGACTGACTCAATCATGGCTTTGCTGTGGGGGTTCTGGCGGGCGAGATGGCCTCGAAGAACACCCAGTTCGGAATCACTCGACTCATCCTTGATGTCGAGAAGCCAAGGGAGATGAGTTGCCTGGATGAGGGGCCGGGTATCGGAGCAAGTGCCCAGCCCGTTCTCGACGTCGAGGATCCATGGGAGCTCAGTTGCCTGGATGGCAGGTTTGGGAATGGCGGTTGAGAGGACGCCGAGCGGGTACCGACGGATGAGGTCGCGGATGACGGTGAGTCCTGATTCAGCATGTTCTGGGCGCAGATACATCTCGGACGAGCTGTACAGAACTGTCGTACTCTGTACTCTGTATGTCACGGCGTGCTTGGATGTTTGTGTGTGGACATGGGAAGTCGATGCGAAGGTCAGGGCGAAGATCGGGATCAGATGGAGATTTTATGCAACAGCCACGTCATGTCTCGGTGGCACGTTGAAGGCAAAGCAACAAGTTGGAGTCTTCTGTACAACTGCCCTATACTGAAAGTCCATTCGTTGTCGGCGAAATCCGCAGGCCGAGATGGGAAGGCATCCTTGGCATGAACTTTGTGTGACGTCGGGGCCAGTTCAGTTGCACAGAAGGAATTTCATGGCCAAAACAAGAATGGGCCACTGATAAGGTGCTGCGCGCTGTGTGGCTGCTGGGAATCCTGCTGTCAATGATTTTTTTTTTGTTTGTGGTAACACGGGGAATGTCACGCAGGTGGTTGAGTATGCCATGTATCAGGCCGCACGTGTCGTCACTCTGGAATCAATCCTCGACACTATAGAACGACGGGGCCCATTCCCGTTAGCGCAAAGTAGAAAACCCCGGGAGCTATGACATACCTTGTGATTGGATCGGATTATAGAGTCTCCGAATAAAGGTTAGCTCCAGTTCTAGCTATAATTTCATCAAATTTAAAAAAAAAAAAAAAAAAAAAAAAAGCTTGCAGGAATTATGCGCTAATGCCGGTTTAGGACTGCACAACCCTGCTGCGAGGTCAAGTGACTGGCTCACGGCACTCTTTGCGGGGCACACAGCGCTGCACCGAGACGGAGCTGCCCCGCTAAATATCCTCTCCTGGCCGAATCGGCTTGAAACCTTGACCAAGCCACCGTCATCACTTATTACTTTGCAGGTACATACACATACATATACATGCACATCTAAAGACGACGCCGTCACTCGACTGCAGCGAGGCGTTCTATCTCAAATCAGAATTGCGACTCTTTCTCCTGCCCCCCTGACGTTGGAGTGCAGCCTAAGCTGCCAGAGCTGCCCTTTTTTTACAAACTCTTTGCTATGCCGCGCCGTCTCGTCAACCATCCATAACCATCCTCATCCGGCTCGTTGCGACCGAAAAAAAAAAAAAAAAAATTAACTGCCGAGCAAAGCCTCAGCCCTCCAATCCAAGCGCAACAATTTACATTTCGGCTTCCCTTGGGGGGAAAATTTTTTTCCCTTGCTATTCCCCGCAGTCATGGAGCCTCAAGTCATGAGCGAAAACACGCCCTTGCTCCCCTCAGCCCCAGCTGCCGCAGGGTCCCGGCCGCGGACGACAAGAACCGTGACCTTCAGCCCCGATCCCGTCACGAGGACGTTCGAGCCCGAGTCCTACCCGTCATCACGAAGTAGCCATGGCCCCAATGCCGGCCTACCAGGCGGCGCGAACCGGGCCGGGCCCCCGGTCCTCACGGCGTTGAACAACAAGCTCAAAAGACGGAATAGCCACAGCAACGTGCCGGCCCTCATCCAGCCCCATCTGGGACCCAAGATCGGACCGCAGCGGAGCACGAAGAAGACGGAAAAGCTGAAGCTGCTGCCCAACCCGGACATGGAGGACGGCGAGGACGAAGAAAGCGGGCGGGACGTCTACTCGCAGTACACCAGGATCAAGGACCCGACTGCGCGGCGGGATGCGGCCCGGCTGGGCAAGGGGGATCGCGACCGCTTGCCGCGCGTCACGGCCTACTGCACGGCCGACAAGTACCAGATGGATTCGCTGATGCGCTTCCTCAAGGGCCGGGGCAAGACGCGCGGGGCCAACCCCAAGATGATTGACGAGTGCATCTACACCCCGTACTCGTACGCCAAGCCGAGCAGGACGCCGCACGACCCCGTCAGGAAGTACGAGCGACGCCACTCCACCGGCAGCGAGGCCATGGACGAGGAAGCCCGCCGCCACCAGCTCCTGTCTCTGGAGGACGAGCAGCGCGACCCAGGGGCTGGATACGGGGACGGGTTTCCGGCGGCCGACGAGGTCCTCCTGGAGCCCGGCGTGACGGAGGAGGGAGAAGAAGCACCGGCGGTGGCAGAGGGCGTGCTCGACTTTGACACCCAGGTCCACACGCCAGAGGTGTTCCTCTTCGACTACGGCGTCGTCGTCATATGGGGCATGACGGAGTCGCAAGAGGCCAAGTTCCTCAAGGAGATAGCCAAGTTTGAGCTGGAGAAGCTGGCGCCAGACGACGTGGAGACGGAGCTCTTCAACTTCTACTACACGCGCGAGTACCAAGCCCGCATATACAACGACTTCATCACGCTGCGCGACAGGAACAACTACATGATCAAGCTCGCCATATCGCACGCCCTGGCCCAGAGCGTCAAGGTAAGGCAAGGCAGCCCTCTTCGAAACGGAAACACCCCCCCTTTCCCCCACCGTTCCCATCCCCTCATACTCACGCCGCATAGACCTCGCTCTACGAAGAACTCATCGCCACAACCGTCGACACCTGCAAAGACATCCCGGCCCACATCGCCCTAACCGGCAAAATCAACCTGCCGCGCAAGCAAATCAACATGCAGATAGGCGACCTCTTCATCCTCCGCATAGCCATCCACCTCAACGGGTCCGTCCTCGACACCCCCGAGCTCTTCTGGGTAGAGCCCCAGCTCGAGCCAGTCTACCAGGCCGTCCGGAGCTATCTGGAGATGGACCAGCGCGTCGGCCTCCTGAACGACCGTCTCGCCGTCATTGCCGACCTGCTGGCCGTGCTGAAGGACCAGCTGAGCCACGGCCACGGCGAGAAGCTCGAATGGATCGGTACGTGGGGCGCCATCGCGAAATTTGAAAAAAAAAAAAGGCACTAATTAGCGTTTCTGTAGTCATTGTGCTCATTGCCATGGAGATTGTCGTCGCCTGTATCAATATTGCCGTGGATCTATGGGCCGGCGAGATATAGGTATTGCGTGGGTTTTATGCATGGCGTCTAGCAGCGCCTCTTTTTATCTTTTTTTTTTCTTTTTTTTCACTTGCATCTTTTTGAGCACTTTGTGTCAAGTATGTGGCTCGCGCGGCTTGATTTTCCTAACATCTTCTTGGCGTTGTGGATTGTTTGGCGAAAGTATTGGCTCGCGTTGGATTACGGACATTGTTGGGAAACATCTGCGAGTACATCTAGACCTATATCTACGTGGATAGCATAAATTGTCAGCATGGGTTTTTTCCGTCGGATGCAAGTGACGCCTCGCTTTATCCAAGGTTACTGAAATTATGCACCACAGACCCAAGGTTTTGAACAAAACAACTCCTCGCATTCCTGACTTTTCCCATGAGACCTTTCTGATATATGCGCTGCTGTTCAGCGGCATCCTATCTAGTCATCCCCCTCCTTTTCCATCTGCGTCTCTCCATCTTGCTCTTGGTCACCGTCCTCGCTGTCATAATTGGCCATCTCAACGTCCTCGTCTTGCGTCTCCGTCTTGTCGCGCTTGCCCTCCTCCTCGGGCGTGTCATCATGGGCAGCTTTCTTGTCCCTCTCTTTGTCCTCGTGCTTCCTGACGAGCTCCTCGAATTTGACCTGGAATTCCTCCCTTTCGGCCGCGGGGAGATCCTCCCATGCGCGGGCTTGTTCTTCCTCGACGTCAGCATCGACGTCTTCGTCCTTGGCCTTCTCCTCGAGAGCGGCCCGTGCTTCTGTGCAGTATAACTCGAAGGCGCTCCTAGGCGGCTTGGACGGGTTTCTGACGCCGTTGATCGGGGTCCCGTTGGAGGGCTCACCCTTGGCTTGGGATTCTGACGGCGATGCGGGCCCTTTGAAGGTGTTGCTGGGCGTGATTTTGGTGTCGAGGTCTAGAATGGCTGATTTTCTGTGCCCTCGTTTGATGCGCAGGGGCTTGTCCTTGGGCTGCAGCCATGGTTAGAAGACGATGCTCGGTGAAGATCCGGGGTAAAGGCTAGCGTCCGCGCAGATTCAGAGGTGTTTCCCGCGAATCCTGGCGATGCGACCTCTTGTTGGTGAGGCATTGCGCTGCAATGTGGTGTGGTGCTGGAGCCTGTCTTGTGACTGAAGCCGCCGTTTGCTTACCGTTGGTGGTGGGCTCGGGCTGCCCTCAGAATCCTCTACATTGGTACTCGTTCGCTTGGACAGCTGCTCCAGCAGGAAGGCCCTCTCAATCCTGAGCTTCTCGACCTGTCGCTTAATTCTGGCGAGGCGCAACCGGGCCGCGTCATTGGCATCCTCGACCTCGTTCGTCCGGTTCTTCAGTTGCACGCATTTACGCCGATATGCCTCTTCGACGGAGGGGGGGAGCGACGGGGGAACAGCTGTAGCAGGAGTCGCCGAGGCGTCAACGTCAGAGAATTTTCGTTTAGGAGGCATGGCTGGAATTGGCCCAAGGCGCAGACGGGGGGCGATTTTGCTAGATGGACGGGGATGGGATAGGAAACTTGAGCGCAGCCCCGTGCGCTCCGTGGTTGCAGGACGTGATGGCGTCGGACGATGAATGGGGAAACGAAACGTGTAAAAGTGAGAAGAAAAGATGAGAAGCAGTCGCGCAGGCGCAGGCGCAGGTACAGGAGCAGGCGGAGGCGGTGCGCAACACGCAAAAGCTATGCAAGGTATGCAGGATGGGAGGGGCAGTTGCTTACAAGATGGTGGCGCCATGTTGAGCGAGGAATGGCACGGGCTGCCAAGTTGAACGAGAAGGGGCGCGTCCTAATGTTGGGGGGTTCACAGCTTTGAGCAGGGCGGCGGCGTGGGATTGCTGGCGAGGGAAGCAACCTATCAGTAGAGATTCGAATCGAGGAGCTTGGGGGGGTGGACCAGGCTCATCGATAAACTACCTGGACAATGGACGATGGACGATGGACGATACCTGTCCAGGTAGGTGGTTATCGAGGACGTGTCGGTCGGGAAGAGGGAGAAGTAGGAGCGGAAGGTGACGATGGATGGCCGTAGGACCTGGGACCTGGGACGCGGGACGCGGGACGTGCAAAGGGCTGGAGGTAAGGAGGACGAAGAAGAAAGAAAAGAATGACGAAAAGACAAAAGGGAGCGAGAAAGAAAGCGGGTCGAGGAGGCCCAGCCGAGCCACGAGGCAATGCGGTGAGGCTATGATCTGGCGGCGGATGGGCACATTGACGGATATTGTGGTGGTGGTGTGCTTCTTGGTGTACTTCTTGGTGTACTTCTTGGGGCGCTCCTTCCTTCTTGCTTCTGTGTCTGGTCCTGAATGATCATTACCGCCAGGTACCTGCAGTACCAGATACCTACCCCCCCAAGCGATAAGATAGTCTTCAGGCCAGCGTGATTGGCTCCCAGATCTCATGGCTGCCCCGCCGGCAGTCACCCACCGCTTACCGCCTACCATCTACCGCCTGCCACTCCTCTCCTGCAGCTGCACAACCACCTAGGTAGCCAGGTACAGGCACATGTACAGGTACAGGCGCAGACACGAGCAGCCAATGCTCAACCCCCCGACTCTGCTCTGGCCTCCATCACCACTTACCACTTCACCACTTCACCAGTTCACCACCTCTCAACGCCCAGCACCCATCGCCATCGCGTGCCCGGACGTGAGCTTCTGCGTTTCTGCAGCCTTGCCCAGTCTCACAGTCTCGCCGCAATGTCTCTCACCATCCCAAATGCCCCTCATGCGGGCCTCTTCAAGCAAGGTTACAGCAAGTAAGTTTTTTTTTTGTCTCTCAAATCCCCCGTCGTCCCCTCCTCGCCCATTATGCAGCGCAGCCCGCGTTTGGAATATATCTCTTCAGAAAAAAACGAGTCTCTCTTGACCCGACGTCCGTTCTCCCAAATCAAAACCAACCAGATTTCCCAACAACTCCAACTCTGCATTTGCTAATCTCTGCGCCTCTTCTCCTCTTTCCCCTCCACACAGCTACGACTCTGAAGATGGCGCCGTCCTGCGCAACATCGAAGCCTGCAGGGCCATTGCCTCGACCGTCCAGACCTCTCTTGGTCCCTATGGCCGAAACAAGGTTGTCATCAACCACCTGCAGAAGATGATCTTGACCTCGGACGCTGCCACCATCCTCCGCGAGCTCGATGTCGTCCACCCAGCCGCCAAGTTGCTCGTCATGGCCAGTCAGCAGCAGGAAGCCGAGATGGGTGATGCCACCAACCTCGTCATTGTCCTAGCCGGCGAGCTGCTCCGCAAGGCCGAGGACCTCCTGCGCATGGGCCTCAAGGCCTCTGATATTGTCATCGGCTACGAAAAGGCCCAGTTGTTTGCGCTCGAGACGCTGGAGAAACTCGCCGTCGACAAGGTCGACGATATCCGTGACCAGGAGGAGCTGAGCAAGGCCATCCGAACTGTAATTGCGAGCAAGCAGAACGGCAACGAGGACTTTCTCGCCGATCTCGTCGCCGAGGCCGTCTTGGCCGTCCTGCCCAAGACCCCTTCCAACTTCAACGTCGACAACATCCGAGTCGTAAAGATCATGGGTGGCAGCCTGGAGCAGAGCCGCGTTGTCAAGGGCATGGTCTTCCCCAAGGAGCCTTCTGGTTCCGTCAAGAAGGCCCGTCGGGCCAAGGTCGGCGTCTTCACCTGTCCCATCGATAACAGCCAGACGGAAACCAAGGGCACCGTCTTGCTGCACAATGCCAAGGAGATGATGGACTTCAGCAAAGGCGAGGAAGCTCAGCTTGAGACCACCATCAAGGAGTTGCACGACTCTGGCCTGCGAGTCGTCGTCTGCGGCGACAGAGTCGATCCTCTCGCCATGCACTATTTGGACCGGTACGGCATCTTGTGTCTCAGGATTCTCAGCAAGTTCGAGCTGCGCCGCGTGTGCCGAGTCGTGGGAGCCACCCCTCTCGCCAGACTTGGTGCTCCCATGCCAGATGAGATGGGCAACATTGATATCGTCGAGACTTTGGAAATCGGTGGTGACCGCGTCACCGTATTCAGACAAGAGGATGAGGCCACTCGAACAGCAACTCTCGTCCTTCGCGGAGCCACTCAGAACCACCTGGATGATGTCGAGCGCGCCGTCGACGATGGCGTCAACGTCGTCAAGGCAATCACCCGGGACCCTCGCCTCGTCCCCGGCGCCGGTGCTACCGAGATCCAGCTGAGCGCCAGGATACAAGCCCACGGAGAGAAGACAACCGGACTCAGCCAGTATGCCATCAAGAAGTACGGCGAGGCCTTCGAGGCCATTCCCCGAATCTTGGCCGAAAGCTGCGGTCTGGACGCCACCGAGACCATAAGCAGATTATACGCCGCCCACCACAAGAACGAGGACGGAGATACAGGTGTTGACGTCGAAGTGGGTTATAACCTTCCCCCCTTGCCCCCCCCCCCCTTTCTGCCCTGTACATGATATCACCCCTATGTAGCATGTTACCAGTGCTAAACAATGCAACTTCCTCCCCCCAAACAGAACTCCGACAACACCGGCACCCTGGACGCCAACCAAGAAGGCATCCTCGACCTCCTCGCCTCCAAAGCCTGGGCCATCAAGCTCGCCACTGAAGCCGCCCGCACAGTCCTATCCGTCGACCAAATCATCGTGGCAAGACAGGCCGGCGGTCCCAAGCCTCCTGGTCCCAACCCCGTAAGTTGACTCGCACCCCCCATCCGGCCGGTAGTACGATGTGTACACTCAACTCAGGCATGCTAACTGCTGCAGAACTGGGATGACGATTAAACACATGCATCCCAAAGCGAAGAAAAGTTTTAGGCATTAATATCTGAATCATGTGGGAGGGGGCTTCGTCGAAGTGTCGCGGAATAGATACCCTCATGGGAGTGCATTGTGTTTATGAATCCAAGACTAAAATAGACAACTGAGATGCTGACGAACCACTTCACATCTGTGTCACGAGTCTGGTTCGCTTTATCGACGTGGACGGCATGCATGATTTAGGGCAAGGGAAAATTCACCGTGGTATTTCTAGACCAGTCTACCGAAAGAAAAAAAAAAAATGTGCTTTGGCTACCTGTGACCCAAGGCCACTCGGTGTACCCCAACTCCCGATCCAACCGACTCTTCAAACTCCATTGCATCAACGTAGAAAGCAAAGCAAGACGGATCCGTATAATCTCGACCAAATGGGCATGGTGTCCCTGTTTCATTACAACATTGCATGGACTCCTCAGCAGTAAGCATGGCGAGAGCATAAGATCAGACATGGGGTCGAGCGAGGTGCGCCACTTTGGCGCGGGGTATATACATGGCATGAATCTGAAAACGAACATGGTACGGGCCGTCTTTTATATCTATCGGAATGCAAACATATTCGGGGCGCTGCCCCCATTGCAGTCAGTCTGGTGGTTCTGGACCGAGTGCACGTCAGGTCTGATGGTAATGTCGTGGTGGATGCGTCAGGACGTATGTCATGACAAAAGAAAAACAAGGGAGCGTGGTATGGATGACGCGGGCGTTCAAAAGAGAAGTAGAAACAGACACTTTTTACGAGAAATTGTCTGTAAAGAGTGCAGCGAGGGCCGGGCAGGAGAGGGCTGGTTTGGAAGCGGCAATGCAAGAAGAGAGCAGTCCTATGCTTCTTCCATGATTCCGCCTTCGCCGCCGCCCTCCTCTCGCCATTCGCGGCTCTTGTCGGCCAGGCGTCTGATGCCTGCGACCCGGCCTGACCAGAGGCTCTCCATGGGAGTTCGGAACGTAAAGGCCCGCTGAGAGCTAATGACCCCGATTGCCTGGAGGACAGCCTTGCGGCTATCTCGTCCAAACACCGCCGGATGGCTGATCCATTCCAGGCTGCTCTCCAATTCGGCGTCCAGAGCGGCCACCGTTTGGGCATCAATGCCGCTTCCCAGGCTGAGCCCGTCAGTTGATCTCTGGCGCGCCATCTGAGAAGGCGCATATCCGTTTACCCCCGACGACGAGGTAGCCGAAGTGGGAGGTGACGGGCTGCGTCTCCGATCTGGCGTGCCCGTCGGCGAGCAGTCGCTGCCGGGGTGAAGAGTCGAAGAGGAGGATTTGCTTCTGGGAGGAGGGGGCACAGGAGGTAGACCGCCCTTTCCAAGCCCTTTGAGGATGGATCTCGTCTCGGTCAACAGGGTGTGAGCTCGGTCATGCTGGCCGCGGCTCACTAGAGTCAACGCTCGCGTCAACATATCCGACGTTAGCAGCTCCATGCGGCGCTGCACGATGCTGGGATGAGGCGGGATTGGTGGCGAATTCTGCCATGCTTTCTTCTGTTGATTCGTGCTAGGCGGCAGCATCGTGATTGCCAAGAGCGAAGGTCTCGACACGTGCTGCACGGTACCTTCGCGAAGGATGTCACCCCACGTCAGGTCAGCTTGTACCAACGGAACCTCTTCGACAGACACGGTCCTCTCAGTCTCATTGTCCACGGAGCCACCGAGTGCCTCTAGACCAGAGACAATGTTGTCCCAAGGATCTTGGGGTAGTTGATCTTGAGAAGCATTGTCGGGCAATATGAGGAGCTGAACCAGTATGTCCCGCTTGTCTCCAAATCTAAGATCACCGAGCGACGCTTCGGCATCTCGCCCAGTTGCCCTTTTGGTCATTTGCAAAGCTCCACTGATCTTGTGAAACTTGGCGGGAGAGCCCTCGGGTAATCTCAACTTTAGCTTCACGTTCTGATGAGACACGGACTGCATTGAACCCAGGCAGCCGGCCAGACATTCTCGCAGCATCATCCAGTCTTTGACATATGTATAAGACGCCTTTGTTTTTGTTGACAGTTCGATCATGGTGTCGGGCTTGTGCGTCATACCCAATCCAAACGAATGGATGGTGATTCTGCCACATCATGTCAGTCAGTCCATGGGTCGGAAGCGATTCTGGTGGAGATCAACACTTACTTAGCAGCCTCGGCGCGCGACACTACAAAGTCCACAGAGTCGGCATCTGCTGTGGACGCGTCGCTGATGAGCATAATTGTCGCCATGGGATTGTTATGCTTGCGCTGCATGAGCAAGTCCATGGCAACGTTTGCTCCTTCTACCACATCCGCACGGTGACTTTTCTGACCAACAGGTTTGATGGATGATAGGATGTTTGCCCAACCGGGCCAAGCCTTGGTGGTCATACCAACAATTGGCACACCACCTCCTCCAGACCCGAAAGTAACAAGACCCATGCGGTCCCTCTCCCCAAGAGTGCTCACCATGAATCTCAGCGCGTCGCGAACCAGGTTAATTTTGACGCCCTGCATTGATGAAGAGATTGGCACCACGACGACGACGTCGATGGGTACGTGTATGGAGCTGCTCGGGTTAGTCTTGACGGCGAAATTGGTGTATTCCGTAGGCGCGGTAGCAACAGACTTTCGACCCCATGAAGATGCAGTCGATGACAGTCTGCGGGATATCGTTCTTCGCCACTCAGCCTCTTCGTCAGTCTCCGACATCTCTCCGCGATCGTACTCGGGGCTCCGAATGGCCGCAGGCTCAACGGCATGCAAATCCAGGAGAGCCTGGTTCCATAGCTTGAACTGGTTTCTGTTCCCGAATCGTAGGTGAAACTGGGGTAGCTCGACTACAGATAGGCTGAGAGTAAGCACATTCTCATCGACCGATCCCGTCTCAGTCACGTCATTGAGGTGCTTCTTGATGAGGATGCTGCCTTTGAGGGTACATCGTGTTGTTTTCCGGGCAAAGTCGCCGTCATCCACATGGGGAATGGCCTGGGGAGGCGGCTTCTTCTCTTTGACGCAGATGAGCATCTCTGCAAAAAGGTAACACTCCAACTCTTGCCATGAAACCTTGTCTTTTCCAACTCGAAGTATGCCATACAGTCTCAATTGCCCAAACCTAAAGGAGGGTGGTTAACTAAGTGGCCGACATTTTGCCTCATGGGCGGCGCCCGTCACAAGACCCTTGTATCGAATGACGCAACGGGCATACGTCGAGTTTGAAACTTACCTGCCAAAGTCTAAACCATGCCAGTTATCGACCCGACTTCGCAGATTTTCAGTGATTTCTTCTAGCACAGCCGGAGACTCGTAAGGTATAAAAGCAGGGGCGGCACTCGGAGTCGGGGTAACGGAGCGACCAGCAATCTCATCAATATTTGCCGAAACACACGATGCTGGGTGAGGCGAGGAAGTGATGTCCTCGGGATCTGGCCGCCACTTGTCTGCAACCTCAACAGTCACCAAGCAGGTGAGGGTCTGCTGTTGCCGAGAACGATTGATGGTTGGAAACTCGGATCGAACGGTAACGATGGGGGAAGGAATAGGATTTCGGGTCATGATTCGCGGGCTGCCAGGTGTCGTTTCCATAGCTTGTACGTCGTAGTCATGTCGCCAAGGTGCGCTCTGCAAAGTTTCGGGGTATCCACCAAAAGAAGTAGCTCCTGTCGCCTCGCTGTCGGCTCGAGCATGCCGTGAGGAGCTATATCGCTCTAATGAGGGTGCTGCTTCTTGACTATCACGAAGACTGCTCCTGGAAGTGCTGTCGATTCCGCTGCTGCTCGGTTGTTGGAAATGGTGTCTCCTCAAAGAACTGTCTACGCTTGGTGGTCGGACAGTTTGGCTATCCCAAGCTGGCGTCGAGGTGCGAATCGACCGGGCATCACTTCCCACTGAACGGACTAAAGTACTTATTTTGTCTGCCTCTGGATTAGCATCTAGCCCCGAAAATTTTTGTCCTGTGTGAAAAACGCACTGATATCAATGACATTGCCACCCCTGCTAGTATCAAGATGAAGAGGCGCTTCACAGGTCGGGCAGTGCTGCCCGTTAAACTCGCGGATGAACTCATAGAAGCATGCTTCATGAGTCACATGAGAGCAAGAGAACTGTAGAATTCGCTCTCCCTGAAGCGTGTGTTCCAAGGGCTCTTCGCATACTGCACATTCACTGCCGACATATGTCCTTTCTCGACGCGAACGGCTCCTGTCCACGGTACTTGCCATTACGTTGTTGTCGATGGCACTCACCCTCCGGGCTATAGTGCCGAGGGCTGGTCGAGTTGTTGTGCCTATGGATGAGAGACACCGATTTGTTGACAATGGTCGAAAAGTTGATCCTTTGATAAGCATCGCATTAGCATTCGGCGATCAACCCGGCATGACGAAAAGACGTGGCCCGATCAGCGCTTAATCAATGGATCGAATCAATTCGATTGACCATCTATTTGAGTCGATATTGAACGCCTAATTTTGCTTACCTTTGCAAGGAAGCGAGGTCTGGT
Organism: Balansia obtecta B249; assembly: GCA_000709145.1. Taxonomy (NCBI): domain Eukaryota; kingdom Fungi; phylum Ascomycota; class Sordariomycetes; order Hypocreales; family Clavicipitaceae; genus Balansia; species Balansia obtecta. Next base: position 2,368 of record JFZS01000402.1, on the reverse strand, counting down.
CCGCAAAAGGCGCAATGCCTGCGATCAGCCTCGGACGTGACGCAGGTGGAAGATTTGATGGACCGACAGAGTCTGGAGCAATTGATGTAGATACAGATCGAGAGTCTGCCTCGGAATTATCTGAGATATTGGGCTTTCCGTTTTGCTTCCAATAATTTTTCCTGACTCGGCTAAACATGGATAGGGTCGGATGTAATTCGACGATCGAGGGCTGGTCAGGCCTGTAACAAACCCGTGACTCGATGGGAGTCTAGTCGATAGAATTCAGCGTCTGCAATGGCGTTACCGGCTGTACACATGAGTCATGAGGAGGCGCTGTAGGTCAAGTTTTGGACGTTGGGCGAGCCAAAGGTTGAGCAACGGTTGGGCGCAATGTGTGAGCGAACGGCGAATACTTCAGCACGATGGAGCGATGGAGCAATGGAGCGATGGGAAGTGATGGTGGCGCAACTAGCGCGGTTGACTTTATCGGGGAGAAAAGCTAGAGGTGAAACTGAATCCGAACCCGGGGGTGGGAGGGAGAAATTTTAGTTCCGTTCGGTGTGGCACGATGTCCAGGATGTGCTGTTTCAAGTCCCTGTACTGAATAATGCTCGGGGAAAGAGGGCGGGGGAGGTCGATTGCACAATAATGGCAGACTTTGCAAAGCTAGCTGGGGACCAATTATGGTAAGATGCGTCTTCTGAAGCAAAAGCAGAGCGAAATTAGACTTGGTTCAATGCGGTATATTTGCAAAGAGGCCGGGTGGTGACAAGATGCCGAGATTAGGAAAGGGTTGATTGTTCTTTGGAAATGCCGGGACTAGAAGGAGCCGGAGCGAGGGCCGCTCCTTCTTTTCCAGTCTGGTCAGCCACCCACCTACCTACATACATACGAATACTTCCCACCTCTTATCTCTTGCCTACCAACCAACCAGGTACCTAGGTACAGCAGGTAGATACTCGCTCGACCAAGGGTCGACGGGGAGAAAAGGGGTGCGGCGTCGGCGGCGCCGTGTGTGTGGGGTATAGCGACAGCTGTCCAAAGGCTCAACGGGTTTGTTTTGTGACAAATCAGCTCGGTCTCGGTGGTGGCTAGTAGTAAGTGGGATTTGAAATAAGGCTGCGAAGAGAACTGCGGGTTAAGGTCAGCCACGGCGAGCAGTAATTCATGGAATATCACGGGACTAATCGTCACGAGGTTGCTCCCACAAGACACGGAATTTAGGAGTCCGTTTGTGCAATGCTTCAAACAGCCCCGCAGGTTGCAGCAAGGCAGTTAGTTGGTAGTTGGCTTAGCTGACAGCTTGGTTGGTCTCCGGCAAGGCAAAGGAAGGTCGTCAAATCCCGCGATGAGAGAGGCGTGCCCTTTTTGGAAATCTAGAGAAAGGAGGATGGACAAAGGACGAGGGCGGGGCACCTGAATTGGATGAATTGAAGATTGGAAGAGTGGGGAGAGCGAGTCTGTGCCTGGCTAGGTACCTAGGTATCTGGGCCTGCCAACCGAGGCCAACCGAAGCCAATGCGTTGGTCAACGTCTCCGACAAGGGCAGTTTGGCGGCAAACATGCACAATACGTTGGTACCAGACGGAATACTCCGGACAGCTTGGTTTGTTGGTGTGCAATGCACAATACCATGTCATGTATCATGTATGTCATAATCAATTGCCCATTGCCAAAGCCGCCCTGGTGGTTTGGCTAATCAAGCACCAGGTTCCACCAGGTTCCATCACGCCCCACAGTGTTCCATCAGAGACACCACAATACCACAATACCGGGCCGGGGTCTGGAGATAATGAGATGCACCAGACAGACCTCGACGAGGGAAATGTCAGCAACCATCAGCTCTGGCTGTAGCCACAACCCAGTGCTTTTTATCGAATATGACGGTCAATCCGGGAATTAGTACGTGCTCGCTGATGTTTTGTCCGTGCGTCGAACAAGATATTCCCTGTTGATTCTAAATTCTGGATTACAAAGCAAACAAAAAAAAAATCGTCATGACTCCGATGGACTGCGACAATATGGCAACAGTACGGCAAATATCAAAGGCTCACCGAAGATGGAGCTCCGGCGGTACATAAAAGGGCAAAAGATTGTCGTCACTTCCAGACTCGAGGAACGAACCTCGAAACAAGTTTCTGCCGGTGCTTGTCGCCAAATAGGAACGGGTATAGACGACATGGGCGGTTGACAAGTCGTTGAAAGCTGAAGCCTGTGTCAAGGGAAGCAAAATTTGCCACCGGAGCGTTTCATTTCCTTTTAACGGATAACCCTCCCACTTAAGTCGTATAGAAAGGAATTTTAACAACGGACCGGACTGCTCTATAAATGATGAGTTATTTGGACTGTCCGATAAAAACAACCGTCTGGAGTGTGACTATTATTA